>CAUYQG010124441.1:0-36929 GCA_963574415.1 Tarsius wallacei | reverse complement strand
TGGCTCAGCCTATAGTACCGCGCTTTGGGAGGCTGAGGTGAGTGGATTGCCTGAGCCCGCGGGTTCGAGACCCGCCTGGGCAACTTGGCGAGACCTCATCTCTACAATAAATCAAAAAATTAGCCGGGCGTGGCAGCGCACACCTGTAGTTCCAGCTACTTGGAAGGCTGAGGCAGAAGGCTCTCCGGAGCCCAGCAGGTCGAGGCTGCAGTGGCTGGGAGCGTGCCACTGCACTCCAGTCTGGGCAACAGAGTGAGACTCCAACTCAAAAAAATAAAAACAAAAACAAAAACAAAACAACAACAACAACAAAAAACATGTCTCCTGCCAGCCAGACTAGAATCCTTTGGGTTAGAAAAAGGAGCTAAGAATGCTTTCTTCCTGAACATGGTCAAGGAGAGAGCATGGTGGGAAATGCAATGCAAAAGAGGAATTCTGGGAAAAACAAAGGAGAACAGAAGAGTTGAAAGCACCAGGATTAAGCAGAGAGAATTGAAACTACAAATCTGGAGGAGATCCAGGAAGTTTCACTGCAAGGGACAGTGTGAACTGCTAGGAGTAAATCAAGACAGGAGAAAAGGAGATTTATAAGTAGGTTTCAAAAGAGAGTTCCTTATTCTCCCTCTTACTAAAATGCTGTACTATTGGTCTGGGGTGCCAATGGTGCAGAAAGAAAAGGTAAAATATGCTTCTCCAGGATTGGCTGCAATTCTTTCATTATTCCTTCCTGAGATGTATGGGACTTTGGCATGGTTCCCCCATTGAAGATTTTAGAACAATATTCATAGTCTTGACATAAGAGTTAGAAAAATATGAAATTATCTTCTTTATTAATGGTTACATTGATTGGTCAATATGATTTGGGCCCAAGTTCAAAATGGCTTTCCTTCACTTTCTGCCTTAGATTGAACTTACCCCTCTTGTCACAGGCCTTTGTGAGTTATCTTAGTGAATGAGAGAAGAGAATACATGTGGTCTGTATCAAAGAGAGTTACAGGCCCCTTCTGCAGTCTCATCAATAACGTATCATATATTTTCACATCCATGAAATTGAAAATACTCAAAGTGGGGATGTAAAAAGGCAGAAGTACCATGTGTGAGTTTTCAGGAACACATGGCAGGAGGAGAGTCTGGTTCTCACCCCTCCATACTCATTTTTCACTATTATAAAATATAATCAGAGAGAGAAGGATTAGAGCAAGAAAGGCATCCACAAACACCTGTAGAATCATCCGGTTGTCAGCTTTGGCTTAGTGGTTCTGTGAGTTCATGGTAAAGTTTAACTCTATCAAAAGAGGAATGGGTGGTAGATAGAAGTTAGAAACAGAAGGGTGTATTTACATTTTTTGTGCAACTTTATAATAATAAATGTCACCCCTCATTATATAGTCTTAAATTATTCCCTGGGTCTGCTTACCTCCAATATCAACCACAGAATGGCCATACCAATGATTCTATAGGCATCTTGACAATACCCAATGAATGGTGTTTGCAGGATCAAATCGTAAGAGATATCTGGGAAGAAAAGTGAAAGAAATAGGGTGTGAAAAAGCCCTTCTCATTTTTCTCAGTACCATCCCTCATTTTTCCTAAAATGTATTCCTTGCCTGAATCAGAACTTTGCCCTTTAGCTTTTTCATGCCTTATCAGGCCTGCTCTGGGTCAGGATCCCAAGAGAGAAGCAACAATAGGAGCAAATGGCCCTTGGGGTCGGTCCTCAGCGGAAGCAGAAAACATGCAGAGAGTGAGCATGGACCTCTTAACTGCTTATCACACAGCTCAGATATTTAGCCCTAGTCAAAGTTTCTTCTGACTCCTCTTTTAGTAAGATTATTTTCCTTCATGGTACCTGGAATTAAGCAACAATCACCAGCATTCTGAGCTGGAAAATATTCTCCTACCATTCAGACTCATATAAATCAGTCATTCATCAATTCTTTTCAACAAATTCATATTGGATATAGACTATGTGACAGGAATTGTGCCAGGAGATGGGAATATAGCAGTGAACAAGAACTCAATCTTGATTTTTAGGGTGTTCAAGATCCAGTGAGAGCAGCCAGGGATTTTCTGCTGTGAATGAAAGTTTAAAGAAGTGAATACTTACATTGTTTTGAGGTGCTAAAACTCTCAGTCTTACTTTGTCCTCCTTTTTCTCTTGGGAAAGCCAAAAGCACAAAGGAGTAGGCAGAAAATGTCAGAGCCTGTGGCATCATTCTCCCATAACTATTGGCCTCAGCCCCTGCAACCTTCACTCCATCCTGCCCTTTGCAGACACACAATGGTGAGTCTAATGGAACAAGAGACATTTAAAGATTGGGGAGAAGTGAAAAAGGAGGCAGCAGCAGCTTACCCTGTGAAGCAATGAAATCTACAGAAGGGTCATATGATTCTGCTCTCATGGGCTAAGAAGCCTGAAAGCTTTTCAGTGTACCTAAGTATGGGCTTATTGGGAGGTCAGGCAAGAGAAAAGGGCTGGAGTCTAGGGATAAGCTGGACATTTGGTTTTGCATCTACATCAATTCTGAAAAGATAGTGAAGGGTTGTAAGAGTCCAGTAAAGAGTGTAGTGGCAACTCCAAGATGGAGCAGCCCTACTATCAGGGCTTTCTTTCTGGCCTCAGAAGTAAAGTAAAATAGTATAATTATGTATGTTTGAAGGTAGGGATGTGGATGGATCATTCTTTGTTGTATTCTTGGCCTCAAAACCCCTTCTTTCTAACCCAGGATAAAATATAGCACAGGAAGAGGACAGAAATTGTGAACAGAGTGAGGCCAGCAAAAAGCCAGACTCGATTTCTGAATTGGAGGGAGGGAGGCTGCCTGAGTTTGAGGACCAGGAAAAAATAAGTTAAGAGACTAGAGATGAACCAGAGCTTAAATAGAGGATTGGCTCTGCCTTTCCCAAATACCGTACTGCTTATGATACACGACCCAAGCTCTGTGCTTGGATTCTAAATCCAAAAAACAGATGAGGGGGCGCAGAGGAAAAACGGGGTTCGGACCATACAAATTGGCCTGGAATGAAAAGTCAGCGAAAACCACTGGGTGGCAGCGTGGTGTGCGGGCTCAAGCTCTGCAGTGCCTGCTGCTGCTGCTGCTGCTGCTGCCGCGGGGGCCCAGTCCGTCTGGGAACCCTGGTTTCCGCTCCTGAATGGCTACAAGTGTCGCCATGCAAAATACCTCAGCAGGGTGTATGAGGGGTGGAGGGTGTTGGTGAGTCCCAGCCCCGGGCAGAGGTCTGGCAAACTTCCCAGGGGCTCCAGTCCGGGGCGCAATCTGGCCAACTCCAACACTAACGAAACACCCCAACCCCACCATCCCCCATCACCGAGCAAACCCCCGCTCCGTCAACCCATCTACCTCATCCTGGTGCCTCCTCCATCACTGTTTCCTCTCGAAGCTCCTTTCGGGAAAAGGAGGGGAGGAGGATTTGGGCGATGGGGCAGTGCCTAAGCCCCTACAGGTGTTAGCTCCAGCTGCCGGCTGGGGACTTGGGGGGTGGGGGGGTGGGGCGGGTGGGGGCGGCCCGCGGCCGGGAGCCAGTGGGCTCGGCTCCGAGAGGGAGGGGCCACAGCAGGAGGGGGCTGCAGGGAGGCTGTCGCGCTGTTCCTGAGGGTGCCTGCGGCGGCTGAATTCCTGTGCTGCGACTGTGCCGCGCCCAGAGCAGCAGCAACAGCGAAGATGCGAGGCCATTACCTGTTTGATCCCTGTCGGAAAGCTGGCACGGGCCAACTTTTCCCGATTATCAGACCAAGAAGTTGCAAGGACTAGTCGAAGACTCGGAGGGGCCAGGGCGAGGGCGCGCTCCCCCGCGCGCTTCCTCCTCCCTCCTCCCTCCGGCCGCCCGCGCTCCCGGCCTCTCTCCCGCCTGAGCTTACTCCCTCCGCCCGCCTCTCTTCTCTGGCCCCCTCCGCGCGGCACAGGGCGGGGGGTGCCGCGAAACTCCGACCCGAGCCACTTGGACTTGCACAGTGTCTTCGGGGCGCAGGGGCCGAGCGCACGCAGTCGCGCAGCTCTGCCTCCGCCTGCCGGTCTCGCCCGCGATCCCGGCCCGGGGCTGTGGCGTCGACTCGGACCCAGGCAGCCAGCAGCCCGCGCGGGAGCCGGACCACCGCCGGAGGAGCTCGGACGGCATGCTGAGCCCCCTCCTCGGCTGAAGCCCGAGTGCGGAGAAGCCCGGGCGAACGCAGGCTAAGGAGACCAAGGCGGTGAAGGCGCGAGACAGCGGACGAGCAGCGGAGGAGAAGAAAGAGGAGGAGGCGAACCCAGAGAGGGGCAGCAAAAGAAGTGGTGGTGGTGGGCGTCGTGGCCATGGCGGCGGCTATCGCCAGCTCGCTGATCCGTCAGAAGAGACAAGCCCGCGAGCGGGAGAAATCCAACGCTTGCAAGTGTGTCAGCAGCCCCAGCAAAGGCAAGACTAGCTGCGACAAAAACAAGTTAAATGTCTTTTCCCGGGTCAAACTCTTCGGCTCCAAGAAGAGGCGCAGAAGAAGACCAGGTTGGAATGGGCTTTAGCTTTATTTTATTTTATTTTATTTTATTTTTATACTTTACAAGTGTGGAGGGGGTGGTGAGGGACGGGCATGTAAGCGTAGGTGAGTTTGTCGTTGGCCCATCTTGTGCGGATGAGGCCACCTAGCCGGTGTGCGTGCGTGGGAAGGTGATTGCTTCCTCTCCTCCTCCGTAACAGTAACAGGCTTGCTGCATTGCAACTGCCCTGGGACAAGCGCAGAGCCTGGGTGCATATGCTGCCCAGGAGGCGCGCCCTCGGCTTCAGACATGTCACATGTGTGCATGCCCAGTGGACTCTGGGCAGGCGTGACCCAGACATGGCTTTAAATGTGTGTGGCATGGAAATCGCAGGCACGGGGCTGGGCAGACACCATCCCCCCTCACTCCTCTTTAGAGCCTGGGGAATCCCTTTCTTGCCTTTATCTCTGCCTGTCAGACCCTTCTCCAGCTTCCACCCCCAAGGGATGCGGGCTTCTGCTGTCTAGGCATTGCGTTTCTTTGATTACTTTTAAGCTTTTTGGGACAGACTTGACTTGTGGTGCAGCTTTGAAATGTTTGCTGGGGCGGGGGTGGGGTGGATTTCCCGAACCTTGCGGCAAAGAGCTTAGTTATCTGGTTAGACTAGTAAAACTGTGGTTACTTGCTACTAAAATGCAGGCTTGAAGACGGAACTTACACTCATAGCTGGATTGTGGGTCCTTTTGAACCTTTTCAATGATAAGAGTGGCGCGATATTCTGGTGACAGAAAATTCTGACAGCTCTAGGTGTCAGGTTGCGTCAAGGTAGACCTTCAGGCGAACATGCAGCTTACTTGCCATTCTTAACCAAATTCTCTACCTTTTACTAGATAAATATTTCAGGAAATCAGACTTACTCATCGATCTGTTATTTCTTTATTTATGTGTTCCACGCGCCCGGGGACAAAAACACAAACATACGCTTTCTGTTTGTACAAAGTTTTTAATGCATTAGCTGTAAATTAGGCTTCTTTTTAAAAGGCTTAAGTGGTTGCAAAGCATGATTATGTGGCTTGAAAAATCACATAAGTGGATTTCAGCGCAGGTGTCTGTATTCAGTAAAAGCAAATTTTGGATAACATGGCTGTTATTGGTAAATTAGGCACTTGATTAATCTATGGTGATCCATAATTGAAAATCATTTAAAGTAAGAACTCATATTTTGGATAATTATATTGCTGATATTAAATTTGAAATTAAGTTTGCACTAATTTTTTCTTCCTACCAACAAAAACCCTACTCTTCACACCCATTTTCCATAATGATAATTAATATGATAGGATATGGTGACAGTTGTTTTATCTCCTTCCTTCCTTTTTGTATCAAAGGCTCAATTTTTTAAGTATAGATCCTTTGTCGGGGTTCTGGGTTATGTGTGCATTTTCAACCTTAGAATGGAGAGGATTATTGTGGTAGTTCTGAAGGAAATCTTTTCTAGTGGGTTTTTGGTTCCTGGTTGGCAAACAACTCTAAATGATTTTTTGTATTTCTCCTTTTCCTTCCACATGACAAGTGGCACATTGTTAAAAGGCAGAATATACCATTCTCCAATCCATTCAGAAAACTCAGTGAGATAGAGTACCAGTCTGTAAGCCAAAGGGCAAGGTGTCAGAAACTGTAGACCCTGCCATAAGCTTTAGAGCTTTACTAGTGTTTCCAGACAGAAATCAAATGTTTCTTCCATTTGGAAATTTATTCTGAAACTTGGAGTTTGTTTCTTTGCTTTCTTTCTTCCAAATGACTCTTTAAAAGTGTAGTTTGACTTTTTCCACTAAAATTTATAAATGAAATTAGGATTTTAAATTCTGCGTATTTTCAGCACATATGCACAATTTATCAATTGATCCAAACCATTGTTCTCTTTACAGAGCCTCAACTTAAGGGTATAGTTACCAAACTCTACAGCCGACAGGGCTACCACTTGCAGCTGCAGGCCGATGGAACCATCGATGGCACCAAAGACGAGGACAGCACTTACAGTAAGTTATTGCAAAACAAATAGTATATGCCAGCATGGTGTTGACATTGTGTTCTTTTTATTTATTTTTAAATAAATTAACTCTTGCTAAATCCTGAAGTGAACGTAAAATGTAGTCACACTACATAATCCTGTTTACACAGGTTAACCTAAAAGAAGTTGAACATGAAAATATCTAAAATAATAAACTAGAGCAAATAATGTTGACACCATCTGAAAAGTAATCCAAATGTCATCTCCATGGTAATCTAGATAGATTTGTGGCTGTCCTTTGGATTTTATTACTTTTTTCCCACAGAAAATTTACTCACCCACACACTGATCCTGAAATAGCATGTTATCTCTACTCTTAAGATCCGGTCTCAACCCAAGAGAGAGGAGTGGTTTCATACCACGAGAATTCATTATTACAAGCTTTCACTGCTACTCCTTCCACACACACACTGACAACTCTGAGACTAATGGGATTTTAACATTGAGATACCACTACAGGTGGGTAAAGGGATTTCTTTTAGTGCTTTATTTTTAGCCACTATTTAAGTAAAGACCAGGTTGGAGACCATAATAGTGAGTCTAAAAAGAAAACACATCAAAAATAACATTGGTTTTATTTTTTATTATTGAAGGAAGGTGATTCCATGATGTTACATAATCTTTAATTTTATATGCTGTATTTATTTGAAGTAATACAGACATAAACTCTCAGCCTTCTCTTCAATGATAATAATTAGTGTTTTCTTTCAATTTATAGATTTCTGGAGATCTATTGAATGGTCTAGGAGGCCAAAACACTTAGTTCTCACAATTCATTGTCTGTTTTCCTCAATTTCTACTGAAACTTTGATACATTTCCAATAATATTCCCATTGTCAACTGAGAAAACAGCTAAGGAAAGTAGATCTGAACACTAAGGAGTACTCTGCAACTTTTGTAGAGATGCATGGCTACAGAGAGCAAAGCCATTGACAATGGTCCCAATAGCAAAGCCTTTGACAAGGATTCCAATGCTAAATGTAAATAGTTTCATGCCTTTTAGGAATACTTCCTGGGCTGACATCCAAGCTATGACCTCAAGAGCAAGTCACTTTAATTACCCTTGAAGAAAGCTCTGTTGGTACCTATGATAAAAATCCTTCATACTAAATGGTTCCTCACTGTTTTGCAAAAATCCTGTTACTGTTGTGATATTAAAGTTTTATGGTGAATCCCAGTTGTTCTTTTATGCTTACTCTTCTATGTGAAACAATTAGCTAAGTGTAACTAAAGGGCTTTACTGTAATCAAATAACAGACATGAGTACATGATGATGGATAATAAAAGTCCCATAAATTATTTGTTCAAATGGGTGTTTGGGGAAGGAGTTAGGGGATATAACTTGCTCTGTTTTCCAAAGTGCTTCAGGAAAATTAGTCTGTTGGGCATTATTGAAGGGAAGTTCATGATTAGCTGCCAGTGAGCCTCACCCAGTCAAGTTGTCCCCATATAATTTTAAACATCTTCAGGTGCAAATCAGAGAGGAAATATTTTGGATCTTGTGTTCATATTTGTCTCCTGAAAAGAAAGAATAAAAAATAGGTAATTCATATGCCGTGTCTTATTAAGAGTGATATATCGAACTCATGAAGATCACACTACATATGATCATTTCAGGGGACACACATACACACACAAGTCAAGGCTCCATTTCTTACTGTGGAGCTTTAAATAATGTAGTAGGTTTTATTCTTTAATTTTTACATATGCATAGCCTCTGCCTTTGGTTGCCTTATGACTCTGACTAATACGCATGGTATTTCTGTGTAGTAATGACATTGAAAGACCTTTAAAGAACATAGTCTGATAACAATGATCTGTGTTTAAGCAGTTGAAATAAAGTGAAGTCAACCAAAGGTAAGTATTTTCATGACATGATGCATACAAATGGAAAATATCTCGAAAGAAATACCGAGCAGTGGGTCTTGGCTCTACCGTTGACACTAAGAGTGACTAGAAGTTAGTGAGCTAGCTTAGCCTCCTGATTGAAGATATTGTGGAACATAAGCCATTCATTATGAAAGAAGAAGGTTTCCTGCTTAAACTGATATATTAAGAAGTCTAAGCTGGGCTCGGTGGCTCAGCCTGTAATCCCCCGCCTTGGGAGGCTGAGGTGAGTGGATTGCCTGAGCCTGTGGGTTCGAGACCCGCCTGGCAACTTGGTGAGACCTCATCTCTACAATAAATCAAAAATTAGCCGGGTGTGGTAGCACGCGCCTGTAATTCCAGCTACTTGGAAGGCTGAGGCAGAAGGATTGCAGGAGCCCAGCAGGTCGAGGCTGCGGTTGCTGGGAGCGGCCACTGCACTCCAGTGTGGAAGACAGAGTGAGACTCCAACTCAAAAAAAAAAAAAAGTCTAGCCAATAAAATTTATTTTTCCCTTAAAGTCAAGCAATTTTCTCAGCATTAATTTTTATATTAATTATTTTAAGTGAGAAGAACAAGATTGCACGTGACTTTTTTTCCCCCAACAATCACTCTTTCACTTATATAGTATTTCCTTAATATGTATCCTTGGTATTATGTTTCTATTTTTCTTACTTTACTTAATTTTTTAAAAAAAATTAATTATATTTTTTCCATTTAGTTCAATTTGTTTAATTTTGTGTTACTTTAATTTTAATATGATAAGCAAGATCATGATAAAACAAATCAGGTCACATTTACCTAGATATAACCATTTCTAAAAACATATTGATATTTTATGCATTTAAGCTTACCTTATGGAAATTTATTTTGATGGTAAGTGTCAGTCCAATAAAATCTCATCATGAAAAAATCAGCCATTATTAAATGATGTATTTTCCTCTGAAAAGGAAAAGATGACAGACGTTTCATGGTAGTAGTTTTTCCATGTGACAAGGAAAGCTATTTTAAAATAATAGTCTGTCCTTTCTCTTAGAGCGTGCAGTAGCCTTACCAGTTCAACATGTCGAGTCTTTCCAGTCTACATTAATATATACTTTTATTAATTATTCCCTTTTGTGAAACTCACCTGAGTCCAACTGATGAAGAAGCATGGCTTCAGTGTCATCTTCAGAAACACTGAATCCCAACTAAAGTTCATGGCTCTGAGAAAGAG
Source organism: Tarsius wallacei (assembly GCA_963574415.1). NCBI lineage: Eukaryota > Metazoa > Chordata > Mammalia > Primates > Tarsiidae > Tarsius > Tarsius wallacei. Next base: position 27,304 of record CAUYQG010124441.1, on the reverse strand, counting down.
GTCCTTCAAGGTAGAAGATGTTTGAATGTTTTTACGTAGACACAACAGAAAACAAACAATAAATAAAAACTCCTTTGTTTATTTCTTCAAAATTTTGAAATGGAAGAAGAGATTTTAGGTATTTAATGAACTTCTTTTAGATAAACAGATAAAATCAAGTATTTTCTTCTAATATTTAGAATATTTTAATCCTGATCAAAATAATATATTAAGTCCATGAGGGACTCCAGATATAGAGAAACAAAGACATAGAGGAATATATTGATTCACTTTAAGCTCACCTCGATATCATTTATTTGCATTTTTATCTGGAAAGACTGTTTCTTTAGACAGATTTTAAGCCAGTCCAGTTTATGATCTATCTTGAATGTCTAAAGAAATAAAAAGATTAGTATGACCAGCCACTCTCTACATTCACAACTCTCTTCAAATTTTTATTTTGGGGTGGTATTTTTGTTTTTGAATCAGATTTCATAGAAATTTATAGTACATAGTGAAAAATTCTTGTTATTCTATATAGTTAATATCATTATTCAGTATTAGATAATTCCAGGAATGGATTGCTGATTGTTGTATTTCCTTCCTCTTACTGTTGTCTCATATTTGAAATTTAAGCACTGCATTGCTCTTTAAAACTTGAGTCAGAAAGTGATTGGGGAACAAGGTGAAGATAATATCAATCTCTCTTTGTTTTTTGCTTCTGCTTTTTACAAGTGGCAGTAAGAGAACTAAGAAGACTCATCATATTGTGCAAAAAAAGAAGTTTTAGAAATAATTCTGAAATTCATTTATCATTCTTTGTCATCTATTACTATGACTAAATTAGGTTTTAAACATATGCTGGTATTATAGTTGTCAAGTGGTATGTAATGATATGGCTTTTAAACCAAACCCATATGGAAGTTTTGCTTTGGTTTTTTAGATCTCAAAATTTTTCAATTATGAGTTTTTATATAAATAGGATTATGATCTATTACTTTCCAAATATATAGTATCATGTTTTCACCATACAGATTGCTATCAATTTACAAGTGTATGTTGAGCACCTGCTGTGAGCAAGGAATCGTCAACAGAAAGAGATATGACATATACATGACATGTTCAAAGATGTCAGACTTCATGCCTATGCGTTGCATTGTCAAATATAGCATAAGATCCTGGCTTGCAATCTGTGCTATTACTTTCCTTTACCTCACATAACAGAAGGGCACAGCTTTTAATTTGACGAGTATTGAATGAAGTGCCATCAGTGGCATGTGTTAGGAACACTTGTCTTTTGAACTGTACAATATGTCCTAGCTCCTCTTTGCTAACACCCTGATTTTAAGGGAAAGATACATTGTTGGCTCACCATGGAATATTAGTTCTTTATTAGTATTTCTCTTCCATATTACCCCAACTACTGCAGCAGAAAATATATGCACAGAGAAAGCGATCCCAGAAAAAACTATTCTTACCCATGTGGTGACTCCTTTACGTTCTTGTTCACAGAAACCATAGCAGACTGATTTATCATTCTCAATAAACTTACAAAATAAGGCAAAAACCATCAACACTGGTCTACGACTCCTGAGAGAAAGGTGCACAGGCTATTTTCAAAATATGTGTGTGGCAAGCACTACGTTTTAAAAATGTACCGTTTTATTTTTATTCACCGTGTGGGAGGGAGTAGACAGCTGGTAGTGGGAAGACACCCACTGGTTGTCTCCAGTGAGTGGTGTGTGGTTGTGAGGAAAGCCTGGGTGTAAGTTTCACACAGTCAAATCTTCAAATGGAGAAATGAAGTCCTCACTAGCACCAACTGGCTGCCCACTTGCACAACTATTTTGCAAATAATAATAATAATAATAATAATAATAATAATAACAATAATAACAATAAAAATAAACCCCTTTTTAGTTCTTGGAGACAAAAAACTAAAAGTCCTATCAACTTTATATTGGAAAATGTTGGTTCTTTAAAAAATACTGCTATGGGGACATAAGACTACAAAATAACTTTTTTTGTTTTTTACAAGGCCTGGATTTTCGTTTTGTTTTGCGTAGGAAACAATACAGATGATTTAGATAAAGGAATTGGACTAGTATCTCTTCTGAGAGTGTAGGACTCTCTCCCTAACTGGTAGATTTTAACTATTCTTGTGAGAATTTCAGCAGTTAGCTAAGGGAGTAGTTTAAAACATTAATTTGTTGAGAATGGCACTATTAAATGTACAGACCAATTCCTGGGACTATGTCTTTCCAGGATTACAGAATCTTTCCAAAATTTTCCACATCCAGCACTGTAAAAACCATGGAATTGTGACCAAAGTCTTCCATTTTTCTCCTGGGTATTTGGGACTATGTGAATGCAAGTGTGGCTCAAGTATACTAAACGGTAGAATGAGGGAGGCCCTAACTATTCACTGTGTGTGTGTGTGTGTGTGTGTGTGTGTGTGTGTGTATCCCCTCATCAAGTACATACTACTTTTGGAGGACTAGACAGTCCTTCTGGATACTCTGAAAAGCTGTGAAATTCAGAATTGTAACATAGTTTTCATATTGTTTTTAATTTCAGCTCTCTTTAACCTCATCCCTGTGGGTCTTCGAGTGGTGGCTATTCAAGGAGTTCAAACCAAGCTGTACTTGGCAATGAACAGTGAAGGATACTTATACACCTCGGTAAGCTTTTGACTGTTTGCATGTTTTAACTATTCTAGTTTTCATCTGATATGAAAGAAAATGTACTGTATGTTATCATTGCAGATTCTGTGATGAGTTGATGAAAATATCTAATTGAAAGGACAAAGTAACTTCCTGTGAAAATTATATGTATTACTAATTAATCATTTGAAGCTAACATTTTAGCATATAATCCAAGATTCACTGAACATTTTTGCATACAATGTCATTTGGGTTTTTTTATGTGGCATATAATGGTCTGTCTTACTGTCATGCTTTGCAGCTGTGGAAAGCAAAGCCATTTCTATAACTCAGTTAAACACATATTTATCCATGTTTACTCGTAAAAAAAGTTAATGAGATCTCTCCCTCAGATCAATTCTAAGACATATAGACCAGCTGTAGAAGTGTCTCTAGAGTTTTATTTCTTATTCTCAATTAGGGCAGGATTGCTGATTTAAATACTATTTTTCATCAAGTACAATTTAACTTTTCCTCAGATACAAATTCCTGCTTGCTTTTCTATTACAAATTTGGAGTGAGCAGAGTGAAAAATGGAACTCTTTTTTTAGGCGAATGCACAGGCAAAATAGACTACAATGCAATACGGAAAATGGGGCTAAATTAAACTTTACATTTTTAAAAAAACATTTAAATATAAGGAAAAATGGTACAGTCTGAGGGTTAAGATTGTATTCTTATCAGTAGATCTAGTTTCAGATTACAAGGGACCATTTGATATATATTATTTAAATATTTGTTTTGAATTCCTATAGGAAAAGGATAGGAAGTTTAAAATAGAGAAAATTTCTTGTCAGACTTCCTACTTGCCAGTCTTGAAGAAGGCTATTATATGTCCATTGAAATCTATTCCTCAAACTGCAAGTAAAACACATTTAACCATTCTTGCTCTCCTGATATCTGAATTTATTTCAAAGCCAAGTGTGCAGAAAGACTCTTGGCAGACATGGTGGAGACCATGTCATCACCCTGTTTTTCAGTGGCTAAGATGGAAAAGAAGTAAGAGAAGAGTAAGACCACAAAGGGTCGTTCATTTGGTAAATCAGACACTCCATTTATATTATAATAAAAACTACGATAAAAAGATAATTTTCATGATACACCTCAAACCCTAGTCACTATCAGCATTCCTACTAGACCATTGCAACAGTCTGATTACATAATAATGATGGGGATTTTATTCTTTTTGCTAAATGATGGATTTAGTTTTATGGAAAACCAAGAAATGTGTCACTTTAGTAATACAGTGCTACTATAAACGGTAGAAAAGGTGATTTATTTTGTAGATTTCTGCATTAAATGGTAGTATAATTTAATAAAAAAGGATTTTAAATTACCTCATTTAGATCAACAAGTAACCTTATTTAGATCTTCCTCAACAGGACCAGATGCAAAGGAAGTTTTTTAAAAAAAATAATGCTTTCTGAAACTATTATACAGTCATAGTAAGAAAATGGAATATACTGGGAATAGTTTTGAGAAGGCAAATCCCAAAGGGCTTAAAGAGTAATTACTGGCAAAGCATCCAGAATTTCACTGGGTTGTAGTCCCCATTATGGCGCCCCAACGAGAAAGGTTGACTAAATATAAATCTTGCAACAATACAATAAAAATAAATTGTTGAAATAATATCCAAGTAAGAATGGGGAAAACCATTTAAATTAGGTTATATGTCAGGTACCCCTACTCAAGGAAATCAGGACATTCAGCATTGTATTTAAAAGTTTGATATTAAAAATGTGTAACCTACTTTCAAATTGATCATTATTCCACAAACTGGCAAATGTCAATTTGAGCTCATTTCTAAGACAGGCTTCCCAGGAGAATCAGCATTTTAGATTGGTGGGCTTCCTTTCCATTATTAGTAAGCCATAGACAGCCAAATGTGGAACACCTTGTATGCATTTCCTATTAAGGGAAAAACACTTAAATAAGCATTTCAGATTAGAGAAAAGGTACTATGTTTTTGTTAAGAAGGAAAAATGCCTGATTGATGATCTTTTTGTTCATATAGGGGAAAAATATCCGAATTGGTCTACTATAGGATAAAAAGCAGAATCCTCTTTATGATTAACTTTCCAGTTCTTCCCGTTACTCCTTATTGATTATGACTTGAAGTCACCTCACCATGTTGATTCCTATTCTCCGTGAGCACTTCATTTTGTTGTTATCTTATTTAAAGTGTGGTACCCAGACTCTATTAGAATGGAGGTCTGTCTTAATGACTTCAAATAGTGTTGCTGAGACCACAAAGCTCAATAAAGTATCATGTTTCATCAAGAAGAGAAGGTGACAAAAGAGAAAGGATCACTCTTCCTTAGCACAGAAGCACTTTTACTACAGAAATATGGTGTGCAGTTTTGCAACTGTCTTTTAAAGAAAGAATATAGGAAACGACAATGACCTAAGGAGAAAGCAAAAATACTAAAAGGAAGTAAGGGGCTACTGATGTGGGCAAGTAAAAGAAAAAAATATGTGTTAAGAAGTTATTGCAAAGAATCTTGGTGTGGAACGATTCAGGTCTTCCTTAAAGCAGTTTACCTTTGGCATTTGAGTTGATGGTGAAGATATTAACCAAATGGGAATAAAGGGAGAAAGACAGATGTGGGGAAGAAGGCACCTACCTGAGTATAGCTTGCAAGAAATATTTGAAAATATGGACCAAGCTCATGAGAAAGATATGTGAGCTAGAGATAAAACTTGGGGGTTATCACATGAAGGTGGTAGTTGATTCTATGAGAATAGTTGTGAGAATATGCAGCATAAGAAGAGAGTTTGTCAAACAATATTAGAGAATAACAGCATAGAAGTGGCCAGCAGAACTACTACTTCTGGCAGATATAATGATATTGCAAAAGCTAAATGAAGAAAGAGTTTTTAAAAGAGTCAGCAATGTCAAATGCTTCAGAGAAAACAAGTAAAACGATGGTCTTACCATATGAAGTTTTTAGGAGATCTTGACAAGAGTAGTTTCAGTGGAATAGTGGGAACAGAAGACAGACTGTAGTGGCTTGAGGAGTGAATGGGAATAGAGGAAGTGGAGGCAGTAGGTGTAGAATTTCTAAGGAAAGGGGCTAATTGGGTGAGTATTAAAAAAGGGAGTATACAGTGTTGAGGAAGTTTAAGGGTTATTTGGTTAAGGAAAAAACACTCGAATATGTTTGCTGAGTGAAGGAAAGAAACAAGTAGAAAAGGAATGATTAAAACATAGGAAATTTGATCCTTTATGGAGTGGAGCCCCAAAAGAGATGGAAGGATGGTTATGATGAAATTCAGAGTCCAAGTGAAAGATTTAGATTCATTTTGAAAAGAAGGGGTACTGCTTCTGTAACAGAAGGCACAGAGATGAGGACAGATGCAGACATAGCTGTATTGAGTCTGCAGGTGATTGATGAGGAAGTTAAAGGATTTCCTGCTGAATGACCTGTATTTTTCCATTAAAATGGAATAAGAGGTCACCTATTAAAAGTCAGAGGCATAGGAATACATAGGCAAAGGGTTGAAACAGCTCTTTTGGGCAAGGGGAGATGAAGCAGTTTAATTACAAGAGATAGGTAAACTGAAGCCACGGGCCAAACTCAGCCCACCACCTGTTTTTGTAAATAAAGCTTTATTGGAGCACAGTCATACCCATTCATTTACATATTGTCTATGGCTGCATTTGCACTAGAACTGCAGTTTGGATAGAACCTTTATGATCCACAAAGCCTAAATTATTTACCAAATAACTTAGCCCTTTACCCAAAAAATGTTTACTGATACCAAACTCTAATCAGACAGTGGTCCTCAGCATTAGCTATCCATCAGAGTTACCTGGGGACCTTTAAAAATTTCATTCTCTATGCTATACTCAGATTAATTATATCAGAATATCTGAGGGTTGGGTCTGTGCATGAGTATTTTCTAAATCTCCCCAGTTGATGCTTATAATAACCAGTGATCTGGTATGAAGAAAAATGATTGCTGAATAGCACTGAGGATCATCCCTCCAATTAAGTCAGAAACCATGAATTTATATGCACTTTATTTCAAATTTCTGATGCCAATCTTTTTCTACTCTTGCAAGCAAATTGCCTTTACTTTTCTGAAGGACTATATCTTGAGATGATGAAAAATGCTTTCTCATTTTAATCTCCTTTTCTTTTTTCTTTCTTTCTTTTCTTTTTTTTGCATTTCTGCTTCTATATCCCTCAGTTTCTTTTGAGTTCAATTTTATATATTTTCAACAATGTCCCCCTCCCGTTTATCTGTTAAATAAAGATACAACACCTCTGTGTTGTTACTGTTACGCAGACAGCAATTTGTTTTCCATGAGTAATCTCAGAATCCTGGCACTGCACCCTCCCCTCCCCTTTTATTATTGTTGCCACTGGGGACAGACTTGATGTAGGCTCAAGTGGCAGTGCAAAACCATTGGTGGAACAGAGAATCATAATTAGCCATTATTTCATAACATATTTACTTTTGTCCATGATACAAGCAAAGTATTTTTGGAACTGCAGGAAATTATTATTTATTGTTCATAAAGAACTTTGTACTTACCGTTTGTAATCAACAATAATGAGTTGTACACAAGCCTTTGAGGGTTTCTCAAAACTTCACAGTATGAATATTTGCTAGCATAAAACTATTTGTAATAAATGTTTCAAAACTGCTTAAAATAAACATTAACTATAGAAAATCAAATCTTAAATGTGAAAAACTACTAATGTTCTAGTATTTATTTTAATAGAGTTATAGTAACAGATATTACAAACAGGATAATAATAACTCAAAGTTAAACCAAGAGCATGTTTTAAAAATTTTTGGGAATATTCTAGAACTAATTATCAGTAGCTTTACCCATATAATTACTTACCTTTCATCAAAACTAGCTTTCTGTTTCCAGATTACACATTGTTGCTTAGGTTGAGGTTGGAGCAGCCAAAATGTGTAGATAAGTAGAAATTCTTTGATAGGTAAGCTTTTTTCACTCATGTATTTCAAAATACAGAAAAAAAAAACTTGCAGGAGTGATTTTACTACCATGTTTTATGGTCCTGGGACTACCACAGCAAACTAGTTGCAATACCAGAAAGGAGGTCTTTTTCTGAGACTCAGCTTGATGCCATGGGAATGAGACAACTTGTGTTACTGGTCTCAGGAGCTCAGTCAGACTTGGAATCTGAATTAAGTGAACATATTTTTCTTCGCTACTGTGTGATTTTCACGTACCTTAAACTTACCAAGTTTATTCTCTCATCACATGGTTTTACATACCACTCACAACATCTCATAATACAATCTCCTTTAATGGAATTGCTACCCGAAATAGTGACAAATGAAGCAATCCTAGCCGAATGAAACAATCCCAGCCCTTTAGCCGTTGTCACACGTTAGTTTTACTTGTTTTATTATTTGACAGCTTGGATTTGCTTTCTTTTAAGATTAAGAATGTCATACACTTTAAGTTAATTTGTAGATTATAGTAAAACCATTTGGTTTAGTTGTTTAAAAATAATCTTATGGATTTTTTGACACCCATGTCACAATTGTAAAAGAAATTAAGAATCACTGATTTAAACATACTAAGATTTTATTTCATATTTAGAAATATAAATATGAAATATAAAACTTATCCATGTGACCATGCCTCCAAACATACTTTAAAGATGTATTTAATTGCTGAGGTGTGTGTATGTATAAATACTTGCATACATTTACTTAGAATGCTTTTGCTGATGGGCAGCGATATGGCAACCTGAGATGCAGCATTTACTACAGATAATCCAGTTAATAGGTGTCTTGTCGTTTTTCTTGTTCTCACAGACACTGAAATTGAGATGATTATTTTTATGTTAACAGTTTTGGTAACTTCAGGACCCCTGTAGATGATCCATACAACAACCTGGTCTCTGAGTTCCTTAACTTTTTTAGCTATAATGTTTCTCAGCTCTCCCAGTCTCATGGCCATACTCTTGGACCTGGTCTCTGTGACAGACTACTTTCTCACTATCCATTACCTTTCTTTTTCTTTCTTTTCTTTAAGCAGCTTTAATAAGATATAATTAACAGATCAGACCATAACTTCACCCATTTAAAGTGTACAATTAAATTGGGTTTAGTATAGTCACAAAGTTGTGTCTCACCACCATGTAATTCTAGAATATTTTTTACCCTAAATGATGAAATTATGCCAATTAGCAGACATGACCTATTTCTTCCACTAGTCCTAGGCAACCACTAATCTTCTTTCTCTCTCTATGGATTTGTCCATTTTGGACATTTCATATCAATGGAATCATACAGTATATGACCTTTTGTGACTGATTTTTTTCACTTAGCATAAAGTCTTCAAGACTCATATGTATTATAGAATATGTCAATACTTCATTTCTTTTTATGGCTGAGTAATGTACCACTATGTGTTTGTATCACATTTTGTTTATTCATTATCAGTTGATGGACATTTGAATTGTTTCCTCAGGTACCTGCATAGCTGTTTCCTTCTCATTGTTCATTTCTCAACTGAAATGGCATTATTTAAAAAGGCTATCTCTGCCCACCTTAACTAAAGCAGTAAATTCATTGTCTATATTATCTGCATTTATCTGCCTTAAGGCCTTATCATTATTTTCAATTATTATTTTCCATGTTTACTCCTCATTTCTCCCACTAGAATGGAAGGATGTTGAGAACATGGATTCCATTTATTTTATTCATTACTGTAGCCCTAGTGCTGAGATGAGTGAATGAGATTTTTTTTCTCAATAAATATGTTTACTTTGTTGAACTTAAAAGGGAAAGATAGATATGTCCTCATAAACTCAATTTTAATTTCTTTGCTAAAAAACATTTTATTATTTGGAAATAATTTGAAACTTACAGAAAATTTGCAAGGGTAACACTAGAATAAAGAGCACCCTATACTCTATCCTCTAATTTATTTAACTTAATTTGCTTTATCATGTGACCTATCTATCTAATCTCTATCAAATTTTTTGTGACATTTGAGTGTATGTTGTGTCCCGACCCTTTACTCCTAAATATTTTGAAGCGTATTTCCTAAGGATAAGGACATTCTTTTTATATAACAACAGCAAACTGCAATAAATTTGACACTAATATGATATTGTATTAATATCTAATCCACTATCCATAATCTAATTTTGTCAAGTGACAAATATGTTCTTTATGGCATGTTTTCTTTAAGTACAAGATTCAGTATTGGGTCAGTTATTGCACTGATTTGGCATATCTTTTCGGTCTCCTTTAATCTAGAACATTTTTACAGCTTTTCTTTGTGTTTTATGGCATGGCATTTTTGACAAAAAAAGTCCACCTTCCCTTATTAAAAATAAACATTCCCAATGTGGGGTTTGTTTGATGCTTTTTCTTGATTCAATTGAGGTTAAGCATTTCTAGTCACAATACTGTTTAGATGATATTCTGTCCTTCGGGGGTATCACATCTGAAGACACACAAAGTCCATCTGCCCCTCATTGGTGATATTAATTTTGATAATACAATCAAAAGGGTATCTGATTTTCCCCAGTATAGCTCTTGGGATTTTGTTTGGTTTTGTTTTGCAAATATTGGGAAACACTTAGAGATTATTTAAATATTCTGCTATGAAAAGCTCAATTTTTAATATTATGCTTTCAGGAATCCCAAACCTTTATAGAAAAGCAAAAGTCAATACATTGAGAGATGACCAATGACTCTCAGATGTGCCATATAGAAATACTGACAGTTAAATTGAGGTAGAAGCAATTAACAAGTACTTTTTAAAGTCAACAAGTGTCCTAAAAAATAGAACTCAGCAGCAAAGGATTTTCTGAATTCAACATTTTACACCTTGGGCTTACATACAGTTATTTAATAAAATAGTTATTTACATTGTTCACGTACATTAAAATAATTTCCGATATATATTTTAATTTCATACTTTGAGGTCAGAAGGTTGGTACATGTTAAGATGCCTCAGATGTTCAGTTTGTTTACCTGTTAACTGTGGACTTAGTTTGTTGCTGATTTATTTAGTTCTTCTGATTTCAGTGTGTGGAAATTTAAGAACCATGTTTCAATTATATGACTTTACATACCTAGCTCTTACTCTAATACAGAAGGGGTGTTAATTAAAGTTTGGATGAACTAATCAATCAATTTAGATGAATATACTCTTAGCAAATATTGGTAGCATGTAAAATATTTGAGTTATGTCAAATTGTATATCACATATACATATAATTTAACTTCTAGGGTTATTATTATAGAGGATTATAAATTTAATATAATTGAATGAGAGTTCTGGTTTAATCATTAAAGCTCTCTAGGGAAGTAAGATTGACAAAATTATGTAAGAAAATAGTTTTAAAATAAACATGAGCAATACTATAGCCAATAAAGAAGAAAAGGATCATTATCAAATCAAAATATCAAAACAAAAAACATAAGCACAAATAAATTCTACCTTCTAATTGCAACATTTATTTGTATATTTTACTTCATTAATAAATTGTTGTATTTGGTTTATTTAATATAATATTGGAAAAGTGTTGAGTATCAAAACTTAGGTTCCCAGTTTTGGTGTATAGCATATATTTAATAAGTTTTTGGTGAAATATTCAATGATTATAGTATTAACCATTTCTGATGACATTTTCAATTTAGACTGATGGGTTGTTGGGTAATTATACACATACATTTCTTAGTGATATCAGTAGAAATTCAAAATATAGAAAATTAACTCTTTACAGGAATAAAATTAAGAAAATAAGCAAATTTATTTGCTACTAAATGGTTCTGCTAGCTTAAGGATCAGGTTTTATGTTTTAAAGAGGTGTTCAGTTATTGAGTTGGTGCTAGTGAGCTAGAAGTCATTAAAATTATTGTAGTGAAAACTATATAGAAGTAGCAGTAGTCATCTTAGATTTTCCTTCAGAACACCAGCAAATCAGCATAATATTCAAGGCCAAAAATACATTTCTCAAGTCACAGATTATTTCATGTTTAGTACTCTTTACGATTAATAGAAATTTCATTAAAATTTGAAAGAAAATCTAGCTTGGAATTATTTTAATATAGAACTGGATAAATTTAGTTGTCTGTACCTTCAAAGCCAAGTATTTTCTCCCTCGGTTATCTGTAAAAAAAATAAATAAATAACCAAAGCTGGTAAATTATTTAGGGTGATGGTCTATTTTATTAGGTGTAAGAATGACTGAGGATGGTACTTTCTCAGAAATTAAGGAGACAACAGTGGTTGTAGCCAAATAGAATAAGATTGGCTCTGTTTTCTGTGTTTAAGGCCAAGTTGAAAAAATACTCCAAATTTGAGGTCATGGGGCACATTTACTAGAGTGTCTCATGACTTTAACTCTGAAGCTAAATTCATATTTGTAGGAAAAAAACAGACTCTTGGAGCTAAAGAATAAAATAATTGGCAAGAACGACAAAGAGGAATTTTAACAAGTAAAACCCCATATTTACACACACACACACACACACACACACACACACACACACGAACATAAAAGAAAGATAAATGGAAGAAACTAATCTTATATTCATTGCTCTACTGCTATGATGGCAGTAGTTATTTTGGAATTCCTAAAATAATTCTAAGTTTTAAATACAGAGGGTGCCAAAAAAAAGAGAGTATACACATTTTAAGAAAGGAAAAAACTGTTTTAAATTTGTAGATGAATACAAGTCATATTTGACTTCTGCAATTACAAGAGGTGCTCAGAGTGGTTACCATCATCATCCAGACACTTCTGATTATGGCAAACTAAAAGTAATGCATAGATAATGTCTCTTAAAATATGTATACAACCCCGGTATATAACCTACATTGAACATTTGGCAATTGCTGTAGCGACATATTTGGTAGTGCTTAATAGCTTTATAAAGGAGAACAAATAAGACTTTAGCTTTATTTTTTGTGGTTATCCAGTGAGTCACATATCTTGGTGAAGACACTGTTTTTAGTCTCTACTTTCTTGTTTGTATCATATTAATCCACAATGTGATAGAAAAAAACAAAGCTCATTAAGGCATTTTTTTCCACGTTGCCCTTTTTTTCCATGAAACTTGTGTTTCGAAGTAGTTTGCCTACCAAATCCTGTAATCATTAAATAGTAATTGATTTGTTTTTTCTCTATTCTTTCCTTAACCATTCAGTAGTCTAGCGAAAAGTATACTTTAACACATCTTTATAGAAATAATTAATAGAGATGTGTATAGTACAACAACAGCCCATTATATTATTTCTGTCAGGTCTTTTGAATATTTTAAATATGTTAAAGGGCTCAATTATACACTTCTGTGGATACTCTAAAGTGTCAACATTTAAAGATTACATAAAATGAATTACTGAGACACAAGATTAAAAAAAAAAAGAAGGCTACAACACTGGCTTTAATGATTGCACCACTTAAAGGGAATTGTGACTTCAGAACACGGAAACTTTAAATGAAAACATTTTTTTCTGATCATTTAATAGCTGTAACCAAGGTTAATAACCAGCAAACCCCTGACTAATAAACTTAATATGTTTTGCCCAGGCTGAATGTGTGAGTAGATAACACGTCTGTGCTAAAATTCTGATTAAGTTATTCATCAGATACTCTGATACTAACTATTTTTGACAGTTCTGGAAGTAGAACTACTGGGAAATCCTCACTTGATTTCTTGGATAGATCTTGCATAAAACCAGTAGCAATAGTATATGACACTCTTTTCCATAAGGGCCTCAGATATGTATAGAAATTCTTGCATAGCATATAACAGATATAATTAAAATTTGGGACGATGTTCATTTTTACCCACAAAAAATATTTTATAAACATTTATGTAAACAACTTCAAAGTATTATAACTTAGGCTGTAATAATACAAACTATGAAGAATGTTTGCTAGAAAGGAGTGAATCATCCCAAAATACTTTAATAATTGTCAATGAGGTCCCAGGAAATGACAGTGATAGCTTTCAGAAACGAATTCGAACAGGTAAAACTCCACTGTGTATAGCAAATACTATAACAAAAAATTTGTTCATAACAAATCGATTGCTATATCCTGTACACAAAATCAGTAAGGCTAAAGCAACAAAAGTCCTATTTAGAGTGTTTGGTTATGGAACTGATTAAAGGTTTCTTCAAAATATTGTATAAAGTATTTCCTGTTTTCCTACCTATGTCATAACACTGATTCACTGTAACAAATGTGTTAATGAAGAGCTTCTTTGCAGTATTATTTGCACTGAAGAAGATAGAGCCTAGGGAAGGCTTGAAGCTGAGAGCTTCTGTATTTTATCATAACGTTTGAAGTAGACATTTCCTGAAAACTCCCTTCATTCCTCTAGTCTTAGAGAGCCCAGTCACACATCTCAACTCCCAGATAAGCTGAAGCATGAAATGGTCCAGGAGCTTTGCCAAACAATTGATTAGCAGATACCTGTTGAATATCTGCAAGGTACTAGGCACCCCGAGCCCTGATCACATTTATCCATACTGTCAGCATCTGGAGTTTATAGTGTACATGAGGAGATTTAGCCTAAGTTTAGAGTCCTAATTGTTAATAATTGATTCACTACAAAGAGGATCGGCATAAACTATTTAATCCTTGACTTCTGTAGCTTGGCAATGCTATTTTTAGTCCAGAACTCACTGTAAGAAGATTCCACTTAGGGAAACAATTTGAATGCCTTGGGGATGGGGGTGGGTGAGAGTGCATCATTGTAGAAATCTACCCGTTGTATCAAACAGTAAACATTGGTTGATTGGCACCACAATCTTTAGATCACATTAAGATCATGTTTATATGTCATTGAGAGTTAAATTTGAATTCAGTGGAAAGTGGTTTATCAAGAAATAATATAGGATGAAGCGCTTTAAGGTTTTTATAAATGTTTGACTCTTTAAAATAAGTCTCCCACTTGCACAACACAATTGGATTACAGTAGATTCAATTAACCAAAGCTTTTAGGCATATCAGAGTGCACTTCATATGTTTGGCCAATGAGATAGGGATATCTTCTCCATTTTTCTATAATGTGATGCTGCATAGCAAAGAAAAACAATGCTGACCAATAGACAGAGATGCAACTTCCTGAAACAATAACATGCAAGATATATTCACACCTGGTATTATGAGGAACAGAAAGTGCTTATTTTTCCAGAAAAGAATTATCATTTTTTATAATTGACTGACATGAACGATGAGGAAATGGAACAAGGTTTTGACCCTTCCATCTCCTCCTGCTCTGAGATCCCTGTTACTCATTTACCAATTCCCAGTGTTTAGATGGTTAACTAGAGACAGTAAGTGGATACAAAACGTTATTTGTTAAAGCTGTTCATTACATTTATATTCTTAATATCTTTACCAGCAAGAGAAGCTGCATTCCCAACTCACTGTGTTTCTTTGTACTTCTCTATTCCCAATTGGAATAATTTGCTTGAAGAAAAAAATTCTGTTTTCAGTAGGGCTATCAATAAGTCAGTGCATTTTTATGTCTCAAGCGTATTTTAATCTAAAAATTATTAAATTTTGCAGAAGAAAGTAGGCTCAGCAAACCTTTTAACTGCTAGTGTCTCTGATCTAGGTATGAAACTTTATTCAAACCAATAACTAACCTGGAGAATGGAGATCCACAGAAATATGACAGATAGTTTTGTTGAGTTCTTTTCTTTGCTGTGCACCTTGACCTGATATCTGTCCACATGGAGGGTAACCAGAACAGCACTTTACTTTATATTGTTTGAAGGCTCTTTTTGCTCTCCAGTACTCTGCTTGCTTGAGGTATGCCTTCTCTAGATTTTGAGGTAAGGCTTTTTTCCTCTATATACCTCATCCTTTTATTTACCAGCTCTTCTCAGTAGCAGCTATCTTGAACCTCTGAAGCCTTAGTGAGAGTAGTGGAGTTTCTGCATTCAATGAGTTGTTTGGTGTTGTTTTATTTGTTTTTCAATATCTATAACACATCTAGTGATGTTCATCCATTTGCATGATCCACTCATGGCTCTTGCTGTCAAAGAAGCAAGGACTCTGCCCCTTGAGGCTTATACCTGGGTGTGGACCCACAAAGAAAGTTGTTTTACAACAAGCTGCCTAAATAATAGTTGTTTATTTTTTTTGTAACTGTGTACAATCTAAATTTTCAAAAGATGGGAGCTGACAGACAAGGGATAATATTAGTAAAGAAATATAAGAATTCCAGATGTGTGACACAATTCAGAACTATACTTGTTTCAGGCCCAGTTACCTTTCTATTTGATAGTTGGGATACTTTTATTCTGAGGAGTTTCAGGAAGCCAGAATGAAAATGCAATGTAGTTTTTTCTTTAAGGATTTTAGTATTCTCTCAAATTCTAACTAACCGTCAGTGCTAGGCTCACCCCCAGAGTTCAACCGTGTGGGAGGTCCTGGCCCAGATGCCTAGTATTCCCTATCTCATCTTTGTATTAAGAGATGTGCCATAAAATGGAGAAAATTCAATGAGTCAGTAAAGGAGATTATATGATGGTAGACATTTTCGAAGAAACTTGCCATTGCTTTATTTCCCATTTTCTAATATTCATATGCATATACATGCAAATAGGCATTAAATGGTTTAATTTCATAGATAAAAGTCAGGTTTTTCTATTGTTTATTTAACATTTTCTATCAGAATATTTAGCAAAGATTTTTTTATGGTAAATATAGAAGCATTTGAGCAATAGTCTTTTTATATGGTCAGTCTTCTATTTGAATGGGGAAGCACTTGTCTTTTTATTGTCAGAAATATTGTGAACTTCCTTAGTTTAAAAATTGGAACAATAATGAAATTTGATGCTGCTGTGCTAGGTTATTTTAAAAATATTTGTATTGATATTTAATATTTGTACAGATTTTGGGGGTACATGTGATATTTCGATACATATATTCAATGTGTAATGATCAAATCAGGGTATCTGAAATATCCATCACTTCAACCATTTATCTTTTCTTTGTGTTGCAAATGTTCTAATTCTAGCTATTTTGAAATATGCAATAAATTGTTGTTAACTATAATCTCCCTATTCTACTATTGAATACTAGAACTTACTTTGTTTATCTAACTGTATTTTATGCATTAACCAAATTCTCTTCATCCCCCCTCCCCTCTACTTTTCTCAGACTTTGATAACCTCCAGTCTACTCTCTATCTCTATGAGATCTCATTTTTAGCTCCTACATATAAGTGAGAACACACAATATTTGTCTGTCTGTGCCTTGTGTATTTCACTTAATACAAATGACCTTCAGTTCCATTCATGTTGCTTCTAATGCTAGGATTCTGTTCTCTTTATGGCTGAATAATATCCCATTGTGTATATATACCACATTTTTTATGCATTTATCCACTGATGGATACTTAGGTTGATTTTCATATATTGGCTAGTGTGACTAGTGCTGCAGTATATGGAAGTGCATATATCTTTTTGTTGTGTTTGATATATATATATATATATATATATATATATATATATATATATATCCAGCAGTGGGATTGCTGGATCATATTGTAGTTCTATTTTTAGTTTATTGGGAACTTCTATACTGTTTTCCATAATGGCTGTACAATTTTACATTCCCATAACAGTGTACAAGCATTCTCCTTTATTCTCACCTGTGTCAGCTTCTGTTATTTTTTGTCTTTTTGGTAATAGCCATTGAGTGAGGTGATATCTTATTATGGTTTTATTTGCATTTTCCTGATGATTAGTGATGTTGAACATCTTTTCACATTATTTGTTAGCCATTTGTATATCTTCTTTTGAGAAATGTCTTTTCAGGTCTGTTGCCCTCTTTTAAATTGGATTATTTGGGTGTTTCTTTCTCTCTCTCTCTCTTTTTTTTTTTTTTTTTTGCTATTGAGTTATTTGAGTTCCTTATGTATTTTGGTTATTAATCCCTTGTCTGGTACATTGTTTTCAAATATTTTTTCCCATTTTTTTTATGTTGTCTCGATGCTGTTGATTGTTTCCTTGCTGTGCAAGAGCTTTTTAGCATGCTGTAACCATTTGTCTATTTTTGCTTTTGTTGCCAGTGCTTTCAGGGTTTTATCCCAAAAATCTTTGCCCAGATTAATGTCTTTCCTGTAGCATTTCCTCAATATTTTCTTCAGTTAGTTTCATAGTTTTAGGTCTTACATTTAGGTCTCTAATCCATCTTGAGTCGATTTGTGTATATGTTGAATGTGGTAGGTTATTGTACTGGTTACATGCTGACAAAAGCATGCTGAAAGAAGATAGATCATTTATGGTTTGGATTTTTACATTGTTTTTAACCACTCATGCTTAATTTAGTGTTTTATTACTACTATTTCCTGGAGTATGCAATATCGAATAGTGACTAAATCAACCTTTGAGAGGCCTTACATACACCGTTCTAGACTTTTTCTAAGTATAATTAATCCTTAAGTATGTGTCATTTACACAATTTGTTTGAGTTATTCCATTAATGTGGTATAATTTTCTTAGGTGACATTGTATAGATTTTTATCAAATCTAAAATTAATTAATCTAAGGAATTCTACCAAGACATCAATGTCACTTATAAAGAGGTATAAGTATGTTAATATCTCTTTATATGAAATGTGTCAAAAAAGTATGAGATATTAACCCACTGATTTATTGGATAGATAGCACATATTAGTAGTTAAATCTTGCTTTTTATGTCTCAATACTCCTGAACCTGATGGATTTTGAATTTCATATAGCATTTTCAAGTCACAAAAAATGAAAATTATGTCCATTGTGAAAAATCCTGGAATGTATCACCAGCAAGTTGCTCATTTCTGGCACATTAGTTAATCACTTCACAAATTGTTCATCATGTCCCCATTTTACTTTTGTAAGCACAAAACACTTCCTTTTAATGAATGCTACCAACATTTGATTTCTTAATGAATCAATTACAATTTCATATGTTTTAAATTAGAATATGGGCTCACCCAACTGAGTGGCTACACAGCATTCTCAAACGTTTGTTGGAACATTAGGGAAAAATTGAAGCCAACCAGTATCAGCTTTGCATAAATAATACTTCTTTCCTCTTAGAAATTAAGGTTAAACTTTTTCTTAAAAGTTAGCAGCAAGATGTTAAAAAAATAATATTTTTCATGAGAAGTTTATCTAGGTGCAGTCATAGTAGAGATTTTATCTTTTTAATGAGATTATTATTGAACCTTTATTTGCTGTTACTGTGGCTACCCAACCTATTACCATCTCATCAAGAAGGAACATTTCATTTATTGAGGAAATTACTCTTTCAGGAAGCTACATGCAAAGCTGCTACATCAGAATACATTATGGGTCAAAAGTTCATGAGGGACCCTTCATATAAATGTTCTCACTATATATGTATGGGAGGATCTCATTTGAAGGAGTTTAGTTTGTGACATGCCAAGGAAACATTGCTATAAAAACAGTTTCCATTCTGTGTTGCCTCTAGGACTCTAAGGGTAGGATTATAGAGACAGCCCAGTATAATAATAATATTAAAATACATAATGTTAAGTATGATGATTTGTATTATTAAAGCCTTATTGTCTGCGTTATCCTACCTCACAGTGTATGCGCTTATTCAAGTGATCAAAAAAACCTACTATATTTGGATTGCTTGTTTGTACTGTTGAAGTAAATGCAAGTTCAAGTGAGTATATTTTGCAATAACAAAAGAATAAAAAGTGATAATGGGAATTTCATCACTTTGTCTATTAATCTTTTTTTCATTTATAACAGTTTTATTATATTTGTAGGGTCATGCTGAAAGTTTTCTTTCATTCTTGAAGTTGTAGGAAAAGTACCTTTATTTGTTAGGCAGTACTATTCAAGAAACCATTAACTGACTTCCTTGAAAGAAGCATTAACTTTTCTTTAGCTGTTTGGTGAATTCAATCTTGTACAGAATTCCAAAATCACTGTCTCTGATATGATCTGGTGGCAAATTCGGTCTTAGAAAAAAAAAAAAATATATATATATATATATATATATATATATTTTTTTTTACTGTTGTGATATTGACTGTGGTCCCCAAGGCATTTATGTACCTTTAGTGCTCATCCCACTTAAGGGAGAAGTGTTCCTCTAGATAGTTTTAATGTATCTCTGTGGTTGCTAAACAAAGTATACCAACTCAATTGTAATTCCTGTTCTTAACTGAAATTTTCTTTTGTAAAAAATCTAGTAGTTCGTTCTCCTTTCAGGTGTGATATTCTGAATTCAAATGAAATAGGATTCCTCTTTTGTTTTGCTTTATTTTTTTTCTACAATAATTTCCTTTTCTCCCAAATGTCTCATGGGAGGACTCACTGTCTTCACATTTTTATTTAGCAAGAGTCTCTTGCGTAGAGGTTGGATTGCATATCTTTAAGACAATACCCTGTTTGGGCTTCATTAAGTCAATTATAAATACAGAGATTAGAGATAGGAAAAATCACATAGTATCAGATTATTTCCTTGTGATATTACAACCTCATAAAAAGCCTGCATAAGTATCACAGTGCCTCACTTTAGGTGCTCAAATACAATGTATGTAGTATTTTCACATACCTCTTTATTTCCAAATCCCTCTTGCATATCAATCTTGTATCCCTCAAGCTATTTTAAGCTATTTGAGAATAAGAGTGGTACCTTCTCTTTCTTTTATATTTCCTACCATGCCAAATCTATTACTGAATATCCAGCATATATTCTACCAATATTTAGTAAATAGATGATATAGGAAAATGTTACTATATAAAAGCCAAATATAAGAAAAAATTTATTATTTCTCTCCTTTACATAATAAGAGATGACTGGATCCATAATGATACACTTTAGTAAAGAACCATTTGGAGATTCAAATTATGTGTGTTTCACAATATAGGCACACTGAACTAGAAATGTTAGAATGCAGCTTGTAACTCCTATTCAAATGAATGTATGAACTTGGGCAGCTCCCTTCCTTTATCAAGTTCTCAATTGCCTTAAATAGCAAATGATAGGGTTTATTTGATTCTTGTGACCCTTCAAATCTATTTTGCAAGTAATAAATGCCTCAACTTTGCATCCATTATTAAACTTTAAATGAAATCCACAACAATGAGGTTACGTAGAATACAGAACTAATGAGTGCTCCATGGTACTGGGTAGCCACGGAATCAACTCTGAAATAGATGGAATATACCTGGGGATGTGAACAATTATTTTATACTTGTGATCACAACAATGGACATAGGTTTCTAACGAATCTTTCAGATAGCATTCTTCTTTTTCCTTTGCCTTTAATTATCTGGTTTATCTATATACAAGTAACATTAGAATTTCACTAGGGACATAATTGAGCTTGACCAATAAAGGGTGACTGCTTGTGCCTTCTAATTGCCTCTGCTAAATGGCCCTACTCTTCATCCCACTGAAATTTGGAAAATGTCACATTTCTGTGGCCTATGACTCATATAACAAATGAATGTATGAATTGTGTCAATATACAGCAATTTGCTGTATGTAAAGAGAGGTAGACAGCTTTTGAAAATGGTAAGGCATATGTTTCTAAACTGAAAAAAAAATCTCATTTGGGCTTAGACATATGCTTTTGTGGTACAGTTAGTTATTAATTCATCTAATGAAAGCTCACTTGCCTAGTCTGGGAGCTCTCTGCCCCACTGATAATGGCCCAGAAAGTAAATCAACTGAACTTAAAGCTCAGATATCATTACTCCATAAAAGATAAAACACATAATTTCCTTCCTCTGTTAATGTCAGAGGGGTGTGTGTGTGTGTGTGTGTGTGTGTGTGTGTGTGTGTGCTGATTCGTTTAGTTTCCCCCATAGTACAGTCTTCCAAACATTTCTTATTTTTCCTTTAATACAGTTAAAATAAATGTGGGTAATTGTGGTAGTTAAAGACTCTGCTCCATCAAATGGTAATTATCCACGCTATAGTTCTATTCCAAACTCAGTAAAGCAGTATTGGAAAAGTTGATATTTATCAGTAGGGATCTCTGGACATAATAAAATATATGTAATCATAGGTCAAATTAAAATAATATTACTCCCAAAAGTAACTTCATTATTTACTATCTTAATAGTTTTTATTAGTGTTACTACAAAATGTCAGTAAACTTCTGATATATTCATGGGAATCTTCTGTCTTCTATGAATGTAAAAAGTCATGGTTGCCTAGTACTTATATTGCTTTTGCCAACAAGAAAATATGCTTGAGACTTCTTCAGAGGAATTGTTAGTAGATAAAACAGTCAAGCTTTAGTGGTCTAAAGTGAGAGGAAGGGCTAATGCACTAGATTTGACTTAGTTTTAATTATTTATTCCTTTATATTTAATTATATTGAGTATCTAAAATGCCAGTCTTTGAGATTTCTGAAAGTTAAACCCAGGAAGTTCTATTCTATTCCCTCATAAATGAGCCAGGAAAGGCTGTTTCATAGTTTATATATTATTTTCATCGATCTCTAAACAGCAAATGCAATTAAAGAAAACTTCTTCCCAGTAAGTGCAGGTCATAAGCTTGCACTGACAAAGTTAAAAAAAAATAAATAGAAAGAAATAAAACTTTTAGAGAACATAGAGTCTGTCATAAAATTCCTGCTTAGGCACAAATTATTTTATTTTAGAAAAACACAGTAAGATCAATGATCCCAAGTTCCTCCTCTAGATATTTATTTGAAGATGGAGATTTGAATCATTCTGTTAGAAACTATGAACATCTGAGTTCATTTAATTTGAAAGATAATGCTGAGAAATTCCATGCCACAACTTTCCACTGTTGACACTTTTTTTTCCCAGTCTTCAAGAAACACCTCACCTCAAGGGTACAAATTGAAGGGGCACTGTAAATATTTTTTACACATGTCAATGTTTGAAATTTTTCATCTTGCAATATATTCATAGAAATCTAGGAGAAAGAATTACAGTGGCAGCCAAAACAACCTTGTTTTTCATGTATGTAGATTTACAGAAAATAGGGGTGTAAGGGAACTCAGCTGAAAACCCAACACAGGCACCACAAGCATGTATAGGTATATCTCATTTTATTATGCTTTGCAGCTATTGCATGCTTTACAAGTGGAAAATGTGTGGCAACCGTTTGTTGAGCAAGTCTATAGGCATCATTTTTTCAACAGCATGTGTTCACTTTATGTCTCTGTCACATTTGATAATTCTTACAATATTTTAATCTGTAGTATTATTATTACTATTATTATTATATCTGTTATGGTGATCTGTAATCAGTGACCTTTGCTATTGCTTTTGTAATTATTTTGGGAAACCACAAATCACACCGGTATAAGATGGCTAACTTAATTGGTAAATGTTTATGTTCTGACTGTTCTACCAGCTGGCCATTCCCCTATCTCTCTTCCTTGTTGGGCCTCTATTCCCTGAGACACAACAATATTGAAATTAAGCCAATTAATATCCCTACAATGACCTATTAGTGTTCAAGTGAAAGAAACAGTTGCACTTGTCTTAATTTATGTTTATGTTATTTTACTTTAAAGATGCGGGTACAAGTCAGGATTAGGCAAATAAGTGGTCTACGTACAGGATTCTTAGAAAATGCAGGAGACACCCTTATAGACATTGGAATAGGCAACCAGTACCTGAGCATGACCCCCAAAGTCCATGACATAAAAGATAAAATAGACAAATGTGACTTCATCAAATTGGAAAGCTTTTGAAAAGCAAAATAAACATCAAGAGTGTGGGAGAATGCTGGTCTCGAACCCATGCACTCAGGCAGTCCTCTCGCCTCAGTCTCCCAAAGTGCTGGGATTACAAGTGTGAGCCACCGCACCTGACAAGATGGGACCTTTAAGAGGTGATTAGGCAATAAGAACTCTGCCTCATGAATGGATGGTGCCATTACTGAGGGAGTGGGTTAGTTCTCTTGGGAGCGGGTTCCTGATGGAAGGATGAGCTCAGCTCCCTTCCCTTCTCTCTCTAGCATATGGTTTCTTGTCCTTCCACCTTCCACCTTCAGCCATGAGATGACGAAGCAAGAATGCCCTCACCAGATGCAGGCCCCTTGATCCTTAGCATCCCCAGTCTCCAGAACTGTAAGAAATAAATCTTCATTCTTTATAAACTTTAAAAAAAGAGTGTGGGAGATAGCCCCAGAATGGAAAAAAAAAATATTTGTCAACTGTTTATCTGACAAAGGCCTAACATCCAGGTTTTACAAAGAACTCAAATGTGCCAAAAGGAAAAAACAAAACAAAACAAAAATGCAAAAAAAAAAAAAGAGTCCTATAAAAAAGTGGGCAAGAGACATGAATAGACACTTCTCAAAAAGGGCACTTCTTTTATTTTAAATAAAAAAGCTACAAATGATTAAGCTTAGTGAGGAAGGCACATGGAAAGCTGAAATAGGTCAAACACAGGCTTTTTGTGCCAGATAGTCAAGTTGTAAGTGCAAAAGAAAAGTTCTTGAAGGAAAGTAAAAGTACTACTCCAGTGAACACACGAATGATAAGAAAATGAAACAGCCTTATTACTAAGATGAAGAAAGTTTTAGTGATTCAGATAAAAGATTAAATCAGTCACAACATTTCCTTAAGCAAAAGTCTAATCCAGAGCAATTCCCTAACACTCTTCAGTTCTCTGAAGATTTGAGAGAGGTGAAGAAGCTGCAGAAGAAAAGTTTGAAGCTAGCTGAGGTTGTTTCATGAGATTAAAGGGAAAAAGCCATCTCCATAACTTGAAGGTGCAAGGTGAGGCAGCAGGTGCTGATATAGAAGCTGCAACAAGTGATCTAGGAGATCTAGCTAAGATTATTGCTGAAAATCGGTACACTAAACAATTCATTTTCAGTGTAGACCAAACAACCTTATATTGGAATAAGATACCATCTAGGATTTTCATAACTAAAGAGAAAAAAGCCAGTGCTTGACTTAAAAGCTTCAAAGTACAGGTTGTCTGTCTTATTAGGACATTATTAGGTGACTTTAAGTTGCTACTGATGATTATTTACCATCGCAAAAATCCTAAGGGCCTTAGGAGTAATGTTAAATCTATTCTGTCCGTGCTTTATAAATGACACACCAAAGCCTGAATTATAGCACATCTGTTTACAGCATTGTTTACTGAATATTTTAAGTCCACTGTTGAGATCTATTGCTCAGAAAAAAAGATTCCTTTGAAAATATAACTGCTCATTGACAATGCACCTGGTCACCCAGGAGCTCTGATGGGTTGGACAAGAATATTAATCTTGTTTTCATACCTGCTAACACAACATCCATTCTGTAGTCCATGGATAAAGGAGTCATTTTGACTTATTATTTAAGAAATACATTCCATAATGCTGTAGCTACCATAGTGATTCCTCTGGTGAATCAAGGCAAAGTAAATAGAAAACCAGGAAAGGAGTCACCATTCTAAATGTCATTAAAAACACTCGTGATTCATGGAAGGAGGTCAAAATATCAAAATTAACAGGAATTTGAAAGAAGTTTATTCCAACTCTCATGGATGACTTTAAGGGGTTCACGACTTCAGTAGGGAAAGTCACTGCAGACGTGGTGGAAATATCTAGAAACTAGAAAACTAGAATTGAAAGTGGATGTCACTGAATTGGTGAAATCTCATTATGAAGCTTATGATACAATGAGTGAAGAATTGCTTTTTATGATTGAGCAAAGAAAGTGGCTGCTTGAGATGGAATCTAATCTTGGTGAAGTTGCTGTGAACATTTTTAAAATGACAGCAAAAGATTTAGAATATTCAATAAACTTAGTTGATAAAGCATTGGCAGGGTTTGAGATGATTGACTCCAATTTTGAAAGAAGTTTTGTGGGTAAAATTCTGTCATACAGCATTGTATGCTAAGTAGAAATCTTTCATTAAGGAGTCAATGAATGTGGCAACCTTTGTTGTCATTCTACTTTAAGAAATTACCACAGCCCCCCTAAACTTCAGCAACCACCATTCTGATCAGTCAGCAGCCATCAACATTGAAGCAAGACCCTCCACCAGCCAAAAGGTTCCAACTTGCTGAGAACTCAGATGATCATTGGCAATTTTTAACAATATAGTATTTTATTTATTTATTTATTTATATATATTTTTTTGAGTTGGTGTCTCACTCCGTCGCCCAGACTGGAGTGCAGTGGCCGCTTCCGGCCACCGCAGCCTCGACCTGCTGGGCTCCGGCGATCCTTCCACCTCAGCCTTCCGAGTAGCTGGAACTACAGGCGTGCGCTACCACGCCCGGCTAATTTTTCTGATTTATTGTAGAGATGAGGTTTCGCCTGCCCAGGCGGGTCTCGAACCCGCGGGCTCAGGCAAACCACTCACCTCAGCCTCCCAAGGCGCGGGATTACAGGCCGAGCCACTGAGCCTGGCTACAATATAGTATTTTAAATTAAGGTATGTACATTGCTTTTTAAAGACATAATGCTTTACACATTGAATAGGCTACAGTATAGTATAAACATAAATTTTATATACACTGGGAAACCAAAATAATCATGTGACTCACTGTATTGTAATATTTGCTTTATTGAGATATTTGCTTTATTCCAGTGGTCTGCAGCAGAACCTGCAGTATTTCCATGGTATGCCTGTATATCCTATCATTTGCAAGCTGTGTGGCCTTGGGCAAGTTACCTTTCACAATCCTTAATAAAAAATGGAGCATTACCTATTCCTGGGATTAAGTGAGATTAGTTATGTGAATTATGTGTCATACATAAATAGTCAGTGTTTGCATCTCCATCACTGTGATTGAATAAACCTTGGACTAAGGGTACCTTCTTTTATATAACAAAAGTTTTAGAAACATTTATTGAGGCTCACACTATTGTAGAGTCTAAAATTTATTTTAAATTATAAATTCAGCTTGTGGTAAAGCAATCAAGATATTTTTAAAATTTTTTTTTAAAAATTGTGGGGTACAATTCGGGGTTAGGTATACAAATATTCATTGTGCAGATACCTTTGTTGATGAGGTTTCCCCCCCTTCCCCAGGCGGATATTGACTACTGTCAATTCCACTTCCCCACCCACCCCCTCCCCCGCAGTTTCCTGCTACTGTCAATCCTTTTTTTATAGTATTATGATAGTTGTTCAAGGTCCACTTATGAGTGAGAACTTGTGATACTCAGATCTTTGTTTCTGTGAAAGATCACTCAGTATTATAAACTCTAATTCCATCCAAGTTGCTGTGAAGCTCATGATTTTGTTCTTCTTTATGGCTTCATAATATTCCATTGTGTATGTATATGTACCACATTTTTTAAAATCCAGTGCTTTTTTGATGGGCAGCACAGTTGGTTCCATGTTCTTGCTATTGTGAACAGTGCTGCGATAAACATACATGTGCAGGTATCTTTTTTATAGAGTGATTTTTAAACTTTTTAATTAAACACCTTGTAAAGAAAAAACATCCAACGTAATACTATAAGAAAATGACTGACAGTGGTGGGAAATTACGGGGTGGGGTGGGGTGGGGGGATGGGATTTATGATACTCAATATCTGCCTGGGGACGGGGAGACACCTTTTATCACCAAGGGTGTCTGAATGAAGCATATTTGTACATCTAATCCTTAACTGTACCCCACAATACGATAATAAAAAATACTGAAAAAAAACAAAACAAAACAAAACAA
>CAUYQG010124437.1:0-19418 GCA_963574415.1 Tarsius wallacei | reverse complement strand
CTCATCTCTACAATAAATAAGAAAAAAAATAAGCCGGCTGGTTTGTGGTGTTTTGTTATGGCAGCCAGAGCAGACCTGAGTTCCCTCCTTCCCTAAAACAGCGTGTGTCAAGACCTCAAGTCTGATAGCCATCAGAGTGGGTGAGACATGCGCCTGCCACGGCTTCTGGCTGGAGCACCCTCAGATGTGGACCCAGTAAGCCTCCCAATATGGAGTGTGTGTGTGTGTGTGTGTGTGTGTGTGTGTGTGTGTGTGTGAGAGAGAGATAGAGAGAGAGAGAGAGAGCGCCACAGCAAAGTGAAGGCAGCTCCCCACTGTGTCCTGCTTTAGAACGAAAGGCATTGTTAAAGCCCACGAAACACAGTGCTTCCTGTTGGAGGCGTGACCTTGGCACCAATATCCAGGGACTGGGGTCCAGCTATGCCATTCGTGGGCTCTGCATAAACCTGGGCGCATCTGACTTCTCTGGACCTCACTCTTCGCACTTTTTTTTTTCTCCTGAGTTGGAGTCTCACTCTGTCACCCAGACTGGAGTGCAGCAGCCGATCCCGGCCACCGCAGCCTCGACCTGCTGGGCTCCAGCGATCCTTCCGCCTCAGCCTTCCAAGTAGCTGGAACTACAGGCGCACGCTACCATGCCTGGCTTATATTTTTCTTATTTATTGTAGAGATGAGGTCTCGCCAAGTTGCCAAGGCGGGTCTCGAACCCACGGGCGCAGGCAATCCCTCCCAAAGCGCTGGGATTACAGGCTGAGCCACCGAGCCTGGCTACTCTTCGCACTTTTAAATCCGAGTACTAATACTTGGCAGTCAGCATGGATGGGACATTGGCATGGGATCCTCTAGGTGAAGTGCCCAGCACCTAGCGAATGCTTGGCAAAAAACGAGTGTTCGTGCTGCTGTCGTCAAACGTGCCCCTCGACACCGGCTCGGGCAGCACCTCATCCAGACAGCCCCCCACCCCGGCTCTCCTGGCTTGGTCCTCTCTGGGTGCGCACACCTCGTGGTGGCTCCTTTCACGCGGGCTTCTGTGTGGCTTGTGGACTTGTCCTCTCGTCCCAGATGCACAGACAGGCCCCGTCATGGAAGCTGCTTAGGGTTTAGCAGAGGGTTGGAAGAAGGGCTGTAGCCACGCGCAAGGGGCAGGAGGAAGGGGGGGTGAGAAGGGGAAGGAAGGGAGGGAGGCCAGGGTGGCCGGGGGAAGAGGGAAAGCTGGCTGGCAGGGGTGTGGCTGTGTGGGAGAGCGGGCACTTTTTTAAGTTGGAGTCTCACTCTATCGCCCAGGCTGGAGTGCAGTGGCATGCTCACAGCCACCCCAATGTCCACATGCTGGTGCCAGCGATCCTTCCGCCTCAGCCTTCCAAGTAACCGGAATGACAGGTGCTTGCTACCACGCCCAGCTATTTTTTTAAATTGTACATACGAGGTCTCGCCAAGTTGCCCAGGCTGGTCTCGAACTCGCGGGCTCAGGCACTCCACGCGCCTCCGCCTCTCAAAGTGGACCCAGTAAGCCTCCCAATATGGAGTGTGTGTGTGTGTGTGTGTGTGTGTGTGTGTGAGAGAGAGAGAGAGAGAGAGAGAGAGAGAGAGAGAGATGGGATGACAGGCTGAGCCACCGAGCCTGACCAAGCGGCAGTGTTAAGATGAACAGGGTGTGGACATCGGGGGCTTTGTCCTGGGGGCATGTGTGCACCCCAAGGGGGATTCAAGCAGGAAGCGGCTTGTCAGATATGCTGACATCTAGACAGAAGCCCTGACTGCAGTGTGGGACCCACCCACGTGAGTGAGTCCAGAGCCCAGGAGGCCAGGCAGGCCGCGGGGGTGATTCTGGAGATGAACTGGGCGCCTGAACCCGTGGGGCACTCGCCACGCCCACGGAGTCTGGGAGCACACGTGTCTGGCTGACACAGGAGTTCAAGTTGAGGATTAGGGCAGGTAACTGCCTCCCAGGCAGGCGACAGGTCTCCCAGCCCCTCTCCCCAGGACCCCACTCTTCTCTTCCCAGGCCTGAAGGTGCTGTGGGGAAGTCAGGGCTGGAGTTTGGGGCTCTCTTCCATTTTTCTGTCCCATGATCATTAGGCTTGCTGATAAGTGGGGATGATTAATCAAAGGGATAAAGCGTGTGCTTCCAAGGGTGATTGCCATTACTGTAAATCAGACTTAATGGCTGCAGAAATTCATTAGGGATTCATTTCCTAATGATAACGAATTGGTTTGAGCAGATGTCAGACGCAGCCGTGACCGTAATTCTAATTCCAGGCTCCAGGAGTGAAAATTGTCATCCCTTCCAAGCCCAGAGCTGGTACTAAGAAATCAGCACCCTTTCTTGGAACTGTGGGCCTCAGCCGCACATCCAGTGCCAGGTGGCCACTAGGACACGGGCCTCTCCTGAGACGGCGCCAGCTTTCTCTCTGGCTGTGCCTCTCTCCAGGAACAGCGACCCTGCAGGCCCTTCCCTTGAACCCCACTCCCCTTGGAAAGCCCTCCCTAAGTGCTCCAGGCTGGCCGGGGCCCCTCTGGGCTCCTGAAGTGCTGACCACATGGTGGAGTCACTGTCTCCCCCCGCCGGACTCCCTTGGAGGCAGGCACTGGCTGGAGTCTGTCTCTGGTTCCCTCGTGCCCGGCACGGAGTTGGCGCTCTGGGTGATGGCAGGATCCGTGGTTTCAAGTGTGAGTGCACTGACATCCAGCGAAGGCATCCAATGAGGCTGAGACTGCAGCCACAGACTGATGCTGTTTGGAACTCTGGCTCCAGGAAGGAACAGCCTGGAACGACAGGGTGGGCCCCAGGTGGCCTGGAACACCGGGCCCTGCTTCAGCCTGGGCTCCTCAAGGGGATCTGGACACGTTCATGTTCTTCCTCCAGGGCACACAGATGCCTGAACGAGGCAGGCCCGGGGGCTCCTGAGATTCCCAGGAGATCAGCCGTGACAGCAGGAGTTGGAGGACGCCGAGCCAGCTGCCAAGCCTGGCTCTCCTCGCCTGCAAGGGGGCCTCCATGGCTTTTGGGAGGTGTCGACGAATTAGTCCGTGTCAACAGGCTGCACAGCTTCTGGCATGGGGCGAGCACAGAGCAAATATTAGCCATTGTTATTACTACTATTCCTGTTGTAGAACGGGACAGAATTGCCAAGTGTGTGACCGGGAAGAGGACGGGTAAGGACCCACACTCAGGACGGCGGAGCAGGCTCTGGAGGGACGCAGCAGCCATGGCCGGAAGGGAGACAGCAGGGAAGAGCAGTGCGCCTCAGGGAGGCCTGGTGGCCGGGCCTCAGGGGAAGGAGGCCAGGGTGCACCCAGCCAGTGCAGAAGGAAGGACAGAGGCTGAGCCCAGCCCCCACCCGGCCTGCACCGCACCACGTAGCCTGAAGCAGTCCAAAGCTATGGCCTCTGCAGCCCTCCAGAGCTGTCGGAGGGGGAGGATCGGGGTCTTCACTCCAGAGGCAGAGCGGTCAGCCCCAACATTCGACATGTCCCTGGCCCTCCCACGTCTGGTCGCTCCAGACACGTGCCTGCAAAGTGATTTGGGCCGGGTGTGGCTCCTTCTGTGGACGAGGGACCAGACGCTGCGAGGTGGAGTGACTGGCCCCGGGGACGCACAAGACACTCAATCCCAGTCTGCTCTGGGCTCAGAGGAGGAGAGAGTTTCTCTCCAGCTGGGCTGGCTTTGCTCACACCACAGGGAGGAGAGTCCTCTCTGACGCCATGTTTCATTTGTGGGAACAGGACTTAATGTTTGGGTCCCTAGGGGTTGCCAGAACTTCTTGAAAGTGTAATCAGCGGTGTCAACAGACGTTTGGAAATATGTGTGCCCTCTGATCCAGCAGTGTCGCTTCTGGGAATCTGTCCTGCAGAAATGGAAACCCCGGGATGCCAGGACATAGGAACAGGATGCTAATTGCCACACTGTTTGTGGTGGCAGAGACCCGGAAGCAATCCAAAGGTCAGTCGGGACAGGAAGGGCTGAGAAGTTGTGACACGCATCTTTGTGAAATGTCAGTCTTTCAAAAGTTAGACTTCCATATAATTATCTGGGGGGCTCTTGGCATGTTAAGAACAACAAACAAAAATTTCACCAAGTTGGCCAATGATGTGAATTATACGCCATTTTCTAAAAGAAAGGTTTGGAATGTGTATCATATCTTTACCTGTGCACAGAAAAGGGGTGAAAGATATGTATACACTCTCACAGTTGCCCGACTGAGGGAGAGAGGGAGCCGTGTGGGTACAGCTCACACGCACACTGCCGGGTGAGCGCAGAGCGCTGAGAATGCCAGGACTGTGGACCTCCACTATTTCACAACTGTGAGGAAGTGTAAATAGCTTGATCCCCCAGACTCTCAGCTTCAGCACCTATAATGCGATCATCCACGGGCCTCACACAGACTCCCGACACCCACGTTTAAGTGGGAGGCATTTTTTCTCCTTTTAGAGACAAGACTCATGCTGGAGTGCAGGGGCATGATCATAGCTCATTGTAACCTTGAACTCATGGGCTCAAGCCATCCTTTCACCTCAGTCTCCTGAGTGGCTGGGACTGCAGGAGTGCGCTACCATGCCCGGGTAACTTTTATTTTTAAATAGATGGGAGTCTTGCTATGTTGGCCAGGCTGGTCTTGAACTCTTGGCTTCAAGCGATCCTCCCACCTCAACCTTCCAGAGTGCTTGGATTACAGGCATGAACCGATTACAGGCATGACCCGCCGCGCCCGGCCAGTGGGAGGTCTTAGGACCGCACCATTCATTTGTTCTCTAAACTCTGACAGAGCAGCCACCGTGCCTTGGCCTTGAGGATGAACAGGGAGGTTCAGAGACTTTGTGCCCCCGGAAATTTGCAGACGTGCCTTCGCTGACCATGGAGTCGAGAGAGAGGGATGCTGTTGGCTTTGAAATCAGGGCGGGCTTCCTGAAGGAGGCAATGTTTAAGCTGGGGCTTGAAGGAAGAGGGAGGTTTCATCCAGTGAGACGTGACGCAGAACAAAAAGGAGTAACTGAGTACACGCAGGGCCTGGAGGGCCTGGAGACAGCAAAGTATTCTTGGAATCTGGGAGCGCTTGGTGTCACCGGAGTTTGCGTATCTGCGCGTGACCGGAATTATGAGGAAATGAGACGGAAGACTGGGCCAGGTGGCATAGAGGCTTTCGCCAGAAAGCACGACCAGGAGAGGGGACACGGAGGGGACTGCGCGAGAGGCTTCCGCAGTCTGCCTCCCAGCTGTGTGATGAACAGACACCATCCCCGCCGGACAGATGAGGAAGTGGAGGCACAGAAAGGCCGAGCGGCTGGCCACAGGGCCGTCGGCCCCCGGGTTGCGGAATGCGCGTCCCGGCCCAGGCCGGCACACCCAGAGGCTTTTGTCCGTGACGTCCGACCGGCCCCGCACGGAGGAGTCTGCGCTGTCCTCACGGGTGCGCATGACCCGAGATTTTAAGCCCACAACGGCAGCTGCTTTGCTGTGTTCTTCGGGGCAGACCTAGCACCAGCCCCTGGCAGAAACGTGCTCCGTTCCTCAGACTTGAACGAATGAACGCACCTTGTGAGGCGGGCAGGGCGTGCCGCGCCCATTTAGCAGACGAGGAAGCTCAGGGAGTACCGCGCCCATTTAGCAGACGAGGAAGCTCAGGCCTTCGCCAATGAACCAGCAGCCCAAGTCACCCAGGGGACTCCGTGCCGGGATCTCTCGTCTCCCGTGTCGCTTCCTGGGTCTCGTGGCCACTGCCTCACATCGAAGGCGTGTCCCCTTCCCGGAAGGGAACCCGAGGGCCTGGCCGGTCAGGAGCCTGCCTGAGTCTTCGTGGCTGGGCGCAGGAAGAGAAAGCTCCAGGCTGGCGACGTGGGTCTGGCCTAATTCCTCAGCCATGCTGTTCTTGAGGCACATCTGGATCTGGCGGGGAAGGCCCCGCGTGCGGGGAGGTGTCTTTCCGAGGGCCCTTTGACAGACGCCTAGCGAGGTTCTCTGCGCCTGGCAGGTCCCGGCCTGCTGCTTCAAAGACGGTGTCTTCTCCGACCGGAAGGCAGAGGCTTTCTGTGTGTTTCCGTAACAGCGGTGGAGACAGGCGTGCCCCGGCGACATCCCCACTGCTGCTTGGAAACGAGTCTTTACACAGCTGGAGATCACAGGTGTAGCGGGAGAGGCATCGTGCTGGGGGCTTTCGCTGCGATCCCATTTGACTCTCCTGACGTTTCTGCGGGGTTGGGATTATCAGCCCACCTAACAGAAGCGGAGGCCGAGGCTCGCAGAGGGATGGGTTCCTGCCCGCGAGCAGGTGCTACGTTAACAGAGGCGGCAGGACTTGCTGTCTGGCCCTCCTGCGCTCTGCCTAGCCACGGCCCGGGTCCAGGATCCTTGACTCCCGACTCCTGGCCCGCTTGCGTTCTGGTTCTGGTCTCTGTGCCTCAAATCTCCATCCGCCCCGAAGCCTTCCGCCTGCCGCCTCCAGGTGTTCCCAAACCCCAACCCCCTCTAGCCACTCCCCGGCTTAGTCTTCATGGGACTCGGGAGAGAATTTCTCTCACCAGCTCCCCTTCTCTCCTCCACCAGGAAAGAGAAGATTCGCCTCCCCAGGGTGGGGGAGGCGGCCAAGGCCAGGAAGCACACGGCCACACCAGAGTCTAGCAAGGCAACGGCCAGCACTCTCAAGTGAGTTTTCATAGCTGTCTCCTTTTGCTGAGAGGCCTTGATGACAGAACAGAGAAGACGGAACTCTCACAACAGCAAGAGGATGAGACAAAACAATGCAAACAACAAGCAGAATGGAATCGCTGCTGTATGCCCCACTCTGCAAACCGGCGGACCAAACGAAGCGTCTAGATTTTCTGAAATGACCTAACCTAGGCTGTTGGGCAGCTGTGGAAAGGGCAGAAGGACACAAAACGTGAGTGTCAGGGTATCTTACTTCCCTCCACAGTTAAAAGCCTCCTTAGGGGCTGGGCATGGTGGCTCACACCTATCATTCCAGCATTTTGGGAGGTGGAGATGAGAGGATTGTTTGGGCCCACGAGCTTGAGACCAGCCTGGGCAACAAAGGGAGACCTCATCTCTAAAAAAAAAAACTTTTTTTAAAATTAGCTGGGTGTTGTGGTGCATGCCTGTGGTCCCAGCTACTTGGGAGGCTGCAGTGGGAGGATTGTCTGAACCCAGAAGGCTGAGGCTGCAGCGACCTGTGATCATGCCACCACCCTCCAGCCTGGGTGACTGAGGGAGACGCTGGCTCAAAAAGAAAGTCTCCTTGGGGACAACAGAGTGTGTTTCAGATATGTGCTCAGACCTGCAGGGTTCTTCCTCCTCCTCTCCAAGACGGTGGCCACGGGGCTTGGGGCAGGCTTCCATGGCGCCGAGGAGGTGGGGGAGACTTGGAGCAGTACCTGGGCATGCAGGTCGTTGGGCTGTTTCTGGTCGTCTCGGCTCTGCTCTGGCACATCCAGTGTGATACGCCGCGGTCCCTGGGCCCCTGCGTGGAGTCCCGCGGGAGGCAGTTGGGGCCAACCGGCCTTCTGGGGCACCCTCTGGACGCTCCCCGCAAAGGGTCCCGGCCGTCTGCTTCTGCCCGCGAAGTCCCTGCCTTCTGAGGCTCTGCCTTCTTGCTCAGGCCCCGGGGTCCCCTGGTCCTCTCCCACCTCACCGGGGCATTTGGGAACTGGACCTCCACGGATCGTGGGGGATGAGCAGCGCCTTCTCAGGGTCTGCATCCGGACATTCCCTCTGCCGATGCTGCCCTGTTGCTCTTGGCTGCCACACCGCACAGCGCCCGCATGCAAGGTGCCGCTTCTCCGAGAGACTTCCAGCCTCCTTGGGCTCTGCCAGGCAAGCCGGTCACGGGCCTCATGCTCTCCAGCTTTCTCAAAACTACTCAGGCTTTCCTACCTCGAAGCACAGGCATGCCATTTTCTGTCCTGCCTCCGCCGTCCTCCTCGTGAGAGCCAGATGGGCTTTATCTTACTGTCTAGCAAGAACGTGTAGGTCAAGCCCTCTTCTCGTCCTCCTGTTCCCTGAGGCTCACAGGCAACAAGATTTACAGCCAGGTAGAGGGGATAAGAAATACATCTCTGAGCCGGGCTCGGTGGCTCAGCCTGTCATCCCGCGCCTTGGGAGGCCGAGGTGAGTGGATCGCCTGAGCCCGTGGGTTCGAGACCCACCTGGGCAGGCGAGACCTCATCTCTACAATAAATCAAAAAATTAGCTGGGCGTGGTAGTGCGTGCCTGTAGTTTCAGCTACTCGGAAGGCTGAGGCGGAAGGATCGCCGGAGCCCAGCAGGTCGAGGCTGCGGTGGCCGGGAGCGGCCGCTGCACTCCAGTCTGGGCCACAGAGGGAGACTCCAACTCAAAAAAAAAAAAAAAAGAAATACATCTCTGTAACACACCCCAACGTGATTCACGCTACGGTAGGGGTGAAATGAGCACTTGAGCGCCTCAGTAGCCCTGTAAGGCTTAAAGATGAGAGAACAGGGGCTCGTAGTGGCGAGGTGACGTCCAAAGCCACACAGAGAATTAGAAAAGAGTCTGGATCCAACCCCGGAACCCTGACTCCCAGGTCAGTGCTTGCTCTTCTTGACAGTGGGAGAGAGTGGGGTGGTGTGGAGATCGTGGGCTTTGGAGTCAGACAGACCCGAGTGTGGATTCTGCTTCCCCGACTCTGGTCGACGACCTTGGGGAAGCTGCTTGACTTTGCTAAGCCTGTGTCTTCAGCCACAGATTGGCGGCATCAGTTCTTACCTCTCAGGATTGTTGTTCAAGTAAACAGAACGATCAGTCAGGATGCATTTGGCCACAAGCGAAGGAGCGCCTCTCCTCAGCTGGCCTTTTTTCCTGCACAAAGAGCTGATTGGCTGATTGGTTGACTGGCTGATTGATTGACTGGCTGATTGATTGACTGGCTGATTGATTGATTGGCTGATTGACTGGCTGATTGTAGCTGCCGGGGGAATGCGCACAGGTGAGCTACACAGACACGTCGTGTGATGGTGAGGTTTGGACCGCTCATGAACCCGTTGCCCAGACAGTGAACGTGGCAGCCAGCAGGCGGTTGTTCAGCCCTTGCCCCTCCCTCCACTTCCTCCTCAGGAGTCCAGTGTCTGCTGTTCCCAACTTTACGTCCACGGGCACCTGGTGTTCAGCTCCCAAACTCCCCAACTGGCTGAACCCATTAACTTATTATTTCTGATATGAGATAATAAGATAACTAGCTTAGCATCTCACGTAAAGAGGAGTCCGGAGGTAGGGTTGTCCCAGCATCGGCTAATTCGGCAGCAGCTCAGTGCAGACTAAGTTCTCTCCACCTTGCTTCTTGGGCGTCCTCAATATTTTCACTAGCCATCCTCATGGTGGCA
The DNA here is from genome assembly GCA_963574415.1 of Tarsius wallacei. Taxonomy (NCBI): domain Eukaryota; kingdom Metazoa; phylum Chordata; class Mammalia; order Primates; family Tarsiidae; genus Tarsius; species Tarsius wallacei. Next base: position 10,091 of record CAUYQG010124437.1, on the reverse strand, counting down.
AGGTAGCTGCTGCAGCTCCAGATATCACACACCCATATCCAGAGGCAGATGTGGACGTTTCTCCCTTGTGCATTTCTTCTGACGAGTAAAGAAATGTTTCCCAAACGATCTCTATCAGTCTTCCCCTCCAACTGTATTTGCTAGAACAGATCATGTTGTTCTGTCTGTAGCTGTGTGACAACAAGTCATCCCCAGATCTAGTGACTTGTAGTCACAATAACCATTTACTGTGCTTATAAGTTTGTGTTTTGGGTAGGGCTCAGCAAGGACAGCTCATTTTTCTCCATGGGCAAGCTGAGATGACCCGCCCGCATGGCCGAGGAGTTGGTGCTGGCTCTCGGCTGGGAGCCGGTTGCAGCTCTGGGCCCGGGGCATGGCTCCTCTCCACATGGACCGCTCCACAGGCTGTCTGGGCTTCCTCACGGTAGGGTAGCTTGCTCCAAGAGCAGGCGTCCCAAGACACCCAGGTGGAAACTGTCCCCTTTGAAGCCATGCCTTCGGAAGTCACCCAGACTTCTTCCTCCACAGACACGAGCCCACCCGCATGCAAAGCGAGGCCACCGAGACCTCCATCTCTTAATGGGGGGCACAGCAAAGTCACATAGCCAGACGAGCACGGAGGACGAAATGTCTACTGGCGCGATCACTTTTGGAAAACACGGTCTGCCACACTCGCTCACCTCTTAGCAAACCGGTAACAAGAAGACTGTGACCGCCACGTTTAGCTCAGACCCGTCTGGATTTACCACAGCAGCCAGGGGCTAGGGCCTCTCTAGAAAGGAGGAACGGCACTCAGTTAGACAACCCAAAGTGTTTGCCTGGAGAGCCGATGGACAGATGACAGATGTTGTTAGCGCTGGTCATCCAGCTATAGGACCAGGGGAACGCGTCTTGAGACTCCTCTGGGCAGCTCGCTAGTGCAGAAATGTCCCCCAGGGAAAGTTCCCTGAGGGCAGCTGTGCAAACGGCGCCGACTTTTCTCCCGAAGCTCCCTGCCCTATGGTGAGCCGTCTTCCTGGCTTGGCTTTCCCTCATGCCTGAAGGCCAACGTTTTATTGGAATGGAACGTTCCAGCAGTGCGAGTTAGTGGCCAGTCAAGCCTTCTCTGAGGCTGCCGTTGTTCCTCCCTGCCTGTCTGCTTTTCTCGTAGCTGTTTTCTGGTGCGGAACATTGGATTACGCGTCAATCGCATTTCCCCCTAAACACAAAAGCCCAAAATTAGTAGCACATTTCTCGCAGACCTCACTTAGAGCCCCATCAAACGGAAGAGGGCCGCTTTAAAACGCACCCTCCTGTCTGCATGTGCAGTGTGGGTGGGAAAGGTTTACAAAGTGGAGTGTGTTTGTGAATGAGGGAAAGCTCAAAACTGTGTTGACCTTGGGATATTCGAACCATATTCTTGTAAATGGCACTCAATGCGGAATTGACATCCTGTGGATTTGCGGTTCTTGTTCCCCCTACACATTGCTTTGGAGTTTTATTGGAAGCTCATTTGATGATGTTCTGGTTTTATAAAGCTTGATGTTATCTGAGCTTGCACAGGATCAAAGGACATTGAGGATAGATGTCTCCTTTGAGAGCTCCTGTGCAGCCCTCAGAACCCTCTCATCTCAGAGATGGACAAACTGAGGCTCAAGGAGGTGAGATTAACTTACTTAAGCCACATAGAATGGGGGTGTCTGGGCTGAATGTTGCAGAATGCGGGCCTGAGAGGAAAGCAAGCCTTGCAGGAGCACACGGGCAGACCTGAACTCTATGCTGAGCTGCCTTCCTTACTAGCTGTGTGACCTTAGCTCTGTCACTCATCTCTTTGGGCCTCAGTTCCCTGCCCTGTGCAGCGGGGACAGGCATCTTGATCACAGGCTGGCTGTCAGAGTTGCCACAAATGTGAAGCACAGAGCCAAGGGCTGGCTCCTAGAAGGTGCTTGCCTCGTTCCGTCTGGGCTACTGCAACAAAAATACCATAGGCTGGGTGGTTCATAAACATATTGATTGCTCACTGTTCTGGAGGCTGGCAAGTCCAAGGTCAAGGCGCTGGTGGATTAGGTATCTAGAGAGAGCCTGTCTCCTGGGTTATAGATGGTGCCTTCTCATTGCGTTCTTACCTGGTGGAAGGGGCAAGGGAGCTCTCTGGGGTCTCTTTTTCATAAGGGCACTGACCCCACTCACCAGGGCTCCACCCTCCTGACCTAATCACTTCCCCAAAACCCTACTTCCTGACCCCCTCACCTTGGGGGCTAGGATTGCCACATAGCATTTTAGGGAGACACATTCTGACCACAGCAGCACCCAGTTTTGCTCCTTCCCTTTCCTGATGACTCCTTGACCAGTGCTGGTTCTGCTAAAGTAGCCTTGGGGGCGAGAAGGGGTGAGGAGGAGCCCAGCAGCCATGGGGTCGCGGTCTTGAGTGGGAGAAGGTGACAGTTCATTTAGTTGGCCAAAGACCAGGTGCCTAGTCTCAGGGACCAGAGCAGAAGTGAGTCCAAGAAGATGGGCGTCATGTGGCGACTGCACACTCATAAGAGAGTGCCCCCGTGCTTTCGCCTGTGGGAAATCTTTGACTCCCCTTGCTTTTCAAGATCAGTTCAAGCATCACTTCCCTATGACGTCCTTTTCCCTTCTCCTTGTGTGCCTTGAGCCCTGCACACTAAGTTAGAGACTGTGGCTGGCTTCATGAAGCAGAAAGGTCCACAGAAGACCTTCATCAAGGATATGTTTTCTCGTGTGACAAGAAGACTGGAAGTGGGCAGTCCTGGCTGGCATAGCTCAGTGAGGCTCCCAGAGACCCAGATCCCTTCTGGCTCTGCTCCACCATCTCTAGAATCAACACGATTGCTTTCTGGATACCAAATGGGGGCTCTATTACGAGTCTCCCATTTGAGTTCTAGGAAAAGGAAGAAGAAAACCACGGCAAAATAAATAAGTAAAGGTATAGAAACTTTTCCAGGAATTTCTAGCAAGCTCTACTTCTGTGCAATGGTAGATTGAAGATGACTACTGCTCTGAGTGAGCCTGTGTCCTCTCCCTCTGAATATGGGTGGACTCTGTAACTACTGGATTAGTGGAACACAGCAAACATGAAAACATGATGCTGTGCTGGTTTCTAGGTCTAGGCTTTGAGAAAGTGACCATTTTTATTTCCTGCCTCAGAATCCTCCTCTTAAAAACTAGCCACTCTGTGGTGAGGCAGCCCAAGTCACCCAGCGGAGAAGCCCATGTGAAGAGGAGCTAAAGCCCCTGTCTATAATCTCCAGCCCTCAGGCAGCACCAACTTGCTAGTCCTGGGAGGGAACTGTCTTGGAAATGAATCCTCTGGTCCAGTTGAGATGCTCCAGATGATGCCATTGCAGAGCCAAGAAGAGCCATCCCTGCTGAGCCCTGCCCACATCCAAATATGTAAAGAAAATGAATAATGATTGCTGGGTTAAGTCACTGTGTTTTGTTGCATTGTAATAAATAACCAGAACACATGTCATTGGCTAGAAAAATCAGAGTTCTTTTTACAAAAGACAAAGATAACAGACAGAGTAGACAACTAGCATTGCTTGATTGGCCCCTGTCACTTTTTTTTTTTTTTGAATCGGAGTCTCAGTCTGTCGCCCAGGCTGGAGTGCAGTGGCACAGTCATGACTGCCCCAGCATTGACCTGCTGGGCTCCGGCGATCCTTCCACCTCAGCCTTCCAATTTGCTGGAACTACAGGTGCACGCTACTACGCCCGGCTAATTTTTATTTATTGTAGAGATGAAGTCTCGCCAAGTTGCCCAGGCAGGTCTCGAACCTGCGGGCTCAGGCAATCCACTCACCTCGGCCTCCCAAAGCGCTGGGATTACAGGCTGAGCCACCGAGCCTGGCCTTGTATAACTTCTTTTTTATGTTTTTTTTTTGAGTTGGGGTCTCACTTCATTGCCCAGGTTGGAGTGCAATGGGATGATCACAGCTCATCGCAGTCTCAACCTCCTGGGCTAAGGTGATCCTCCTGCCTTAGCTTCCCAAGTAGCCAGGACTATAGGCACATGCCACCTCGCGCAGCTAATTTTTTAATTTTTTGTAGAGACGAGGTCTCACTATGTTGCCCAGTCTGGTCTTGAGCTCCTGGGCTCAAGCGATCTTTCTGCCTTGGCCTTCCAAAGTGCTGGGATTATAGACATATAGCCACCACACCTGGCACTATACCTTCAAAGAGAGAAGTCTATCAAAACCTTTGCCCAGTTTCAAGTTGGGTTGTTTGTATTTTTGTCATTGAGTTGGAAGTGTGGAGTTTGAACTTTTAAGAAGGGTCATCAGAAAAGGCCTCCCAAAGATGACAACTTTTAAATGAAGACCTTGGCCAGGCATGGTGGCTTACACCTGTAATCCCAGCACTTTGGAAGGCAGAGGCAAGAGGATTGCCTGAGTCCAGGGGCTCAAGACCAGTTTAGACAAATGGCGAGACCTCGTCTCTACAATGAATTTAAAAAATCAGCTGAGTGTGGTTGTGCATGCCTGTGGTTCCAGCTACTTGCAAAGCTGAGACAGAAGGATCATCTGAGCCGAGCAAGTCGAGGCTGCAGTGACCGTAATTGTGCCACTGCACTCCAGTCTGGGTGACAGAGTGAGACTCAGACTCAAATTGTAATAAATAAATAAGTAAATAAATAAATACCTTGAGAAGGTGAGGGACCAAACCACAGGGATATCTGGGAAGAATATTCCAGGCAGAGAGAATAGCAAGTGCAAAGGCCCCGAGGCGACCACTTTCACTTACCTGCATCTTTGTTTTTCTGTCTGCAAATGGGAAGAATAAGACCATGAAAATGGTATAACATAAAATGTTAACAAACTATTAATTATTACCTGGGATCTCCCACTGCTCACTTCTTTCTTTTTTGTTTTTTTGTTTTGTTTTTTGTTTTGTTTTGTTTTTTTTGAGTTGGAGTCTCACTCTGTCACCCAGACTGGAGTGCAGTGGCCGCTCCCGGCCACCGCAGTCTCGACCTGCTGGGCTTCGGCGATCCTTCCGCCTCAGCCTTCCAAGTAGCTGGAACTACAGGCGCGCGCTACCACGCCCGGCTAATTTTTTTGATTTATTGTAGAGATGAGGCCTCGCCAAGTTGGCCAGGCGGGTCTCGAACCCGCGGGCTCAGGCAATCCACTCACCTCGGCCTCCCAAAGCATGGGATTACAGGCTGAGCCACCGAGCCCGGCCTCTTTTTTCTTTTTAATTAAAGCCTCAGAACAGAATTTCAGAAATCCCTTCTGTCCACTACTCTTAAACCATCACAGGCTCTCTCTCACTGTTTTTTTTTCTTTTTGGTGGCAAATAGAACATGGGCTTTGGGGTCTCAGGCGAATGTTCAGACCTCAGCTCCTGTGCTTGCTAGTTTTTGGAACTCTGGATAGTGCCTTACACTTCTGGACTTTATTTCCTGACCCAACTTACAAAATAGATGCTTAGAAAAGCCCCAGAAAACCTAGTGAGAGTGAAACCATAATTGATGATTTTCCAGCCCTTATGTTTCTCCCTCCAAAAGGAGCAAGAAATCAGGAATTTTACATTTGAGACTTTGCTTTGTCCAAGGCTAGTTCTGTGCCCTTGAGCAAATCCCTTCCCCTCTCTGTGCCTCAGTTTCCCAGAAATCCCTCTCCAAGGACTCTTTCTTCTCTGTAACTATCTTTGGTACTGCTGCTGACCAGCAGAGGGCAGTGATGCACCAACATTCACTTCAGAGTCTGTTACTGTCTAACCTTGGAAGAGAAAATTGTGACATAGTATAATAGTGGTCTATTTTTCAAAGAGCCTTATCTTTTTGTCAGTATATAGTTGAGGGAGCAGAGCCTCAGAAGTATAAGAAATGTAACAAGGCCACTTACAAAGAGTTGCCTAATAATTTAGTCAAACCTAAATGTAGACGATTCCAATGGTATGAACACATTGATGTTGATTGTAATTCATGAAACATCTCAGAGAATTCTCATCTCATTCTCCCCAGCTGACAGATGACCAGCTGAGGTTTCTAGAAGTTATGTCATTTGGCTTAGCATTTTCTTAATCAGCTCCATCTTAGAGGCTATTTGGTAGACTCCCAGAAATATTAGCTTAAGAATGACAGAATTTGGTGTCTCCCAGCAGTGTTGATGTGATGAAATGTAGTGAGTTCTAGTCCAAATATCGCTCCTGGTTTTTTGTTTGCTTGTTTGTTTTTGAGTCAGAATCTCACTCTGTTGCCCAGGCTGGAGTGCAGTGGCATGCTCACGGCCACTGCAGTCACAACATGCTGGGCTCAGGCCATCTGCCTCAGCCTTCCGAGTAACCGGAACTACAGGCATACACCACCACGCCCGGCTAATTTTTTGATTTATTGTAGAGATGAGGCCTCACCTGGTTGCCCAGTCTGGTCTCAAACCCTGAGCTCAGGCAATCCTCTCACCCAGGCCTCCCAAAGTGCTGGGATTATAGGCATGAGCCACCACGCCTGGTCTAGTGGTGTTGTTTTGATCTGATTGTGTGTGCAATGTCTTCAACAGACTCCAGGGTTGGATACGGTATTGTAGCAGAAAAGTGCTGCTCAGATTAGCTTAAGCACTTAAATATCTGTAAAATTTTACTTAATATAACAGGTAAGAAAAAAAAGAATGTAGTAAATTGGCTAATGCAGCAACTGAACAATATCAGCAGATTCTCTCCATGTTTTCACCTTCCTCACGATGCCTTCCCCTCATGGTTGCTAGATGGCAATCACATTCCCGAACACCACACCCAAGTAAGGCAACATCCCGAGGAAGAGGAAACACACCTCAGCCTTCCATCACAGCCTTCCAAGTAGCTGTAACTACAGGCGTGAGCCACCAAGCACGGCTAATTTTTTTTATTTATTGTAGAGACGAGGTCTCACCATGATACCCAGACTGGTCTTGAATCTGTGGGCTCAGGCAATCCTCTCGCCTCCACCTCCCAAAGTGCTGGGATTACAGGCATGAGCCACCGCGCAGGCTCCTGTTATCTACAAGGAACTCCCGCTCAAGTCGATTTGCTCTTACATCTCATTGGCCAGAAGTGGGTCACATGGCCCTGTCTCCGCCAATCACTAGCCAGGGAATGAAATTGACATGAAGGACTGGGCAGTTTATCCTGTGGGGAGCATTTTTAGTTGTCTCAACTGGGGCCTGGCGTTCTATTAGCATCTGCTGGGCAGATGCAAACATCTTACATCTCCCAGAAACAAAATATTATCTGACCTAAGATGTCAATAGTGCTGAGGTTTAGAAACCCTGGCATAGACTGACTCACTAGAGCAGGAGTCCCCTGGGCCACGGACCAGTCCTGTTAGGACCCAGGCTGCACAGCAAGAGATGAGGGGCAGGAAAGCCGAGCTCTGCCTCCCGTCAAATCAGTCGTGCAGTAGACGCTCATAGGACCATGAACCCTATTGTGAACTACGCATGTGAGGAATCTAGGCTGCGAGCTCCTTAGGAGAATCTAAAGCCTGGTGATCTCCTCCTCCCGCCTCCTCCCACCCCACACCCCCCCTTCCCCCACCCCCCTTCCATCCATGGAAAAATTGTCTTCCACGAAACCGGTTCCTGATGCTAAAAAGCTTGGGGACCCCTGCACTACAGGAGTCCCCCTTGAGCGCAGGGGTTTGGAAATGGTATCTGCCTCCCTGAAGCACCTGGCCACGAGGAGGAGGAAGGACACTACGCAAAATTGGGATTCAGAGAATTTGAAAGAGGAAAGAGGGCCTGGTTTTTGGGAAAGGAAGTTAAAGTCTGTTATAAGACAGGTTTGGGTGTAGGTAGCTACACTGCCTGTTCCAGGTGGTCACATGACCTGAGTCTGGTCAGTCCCTCTGGCCAGCGATTGGTTGGCAGGTGGGCACATGATTAGATCAGGCCAATCGAGACCAATGAGACTCAACTCCCTATGTTGGCACTATCTGGAAGGAGAAGCTCTCTTTTTTCCATTGGATTTGAAGTTAATAGAACGAAACCTAGAGCTGTCTGCCATCCTGAGTAGAGAGACTGCTTGGAAATAAAGCCAACACAGTAAAGAGTAGGACAGAGAGAAGGAGGAGGAATGGCAAAGCCGGAACGACAGCCTTGGTGCTCCTTCCAGTGAAGACCGTGGCTCCTATGGATTTCCAGTTACATGAACTAATCAGCCATTTTTTTTTTTTACGTGAGTTTCAGTTAACTTTGTCTTTTGCAACTGAAAGTTCTAACATACTTTGTCACCTAGAGTAATAGGAAAAGGTTCAGATTAAGAGTCAGAAAGACTTTTCCTTGCCACTAACCAGCTGTGTCCTTGGGTAGATCACTTCATCTTTTCGGATTCAACTCTCTAAAATGGAGGAAATGATGTGTACCTTTCAGGTGGTTGAAAGAAGTGAATGACCTCCTGTAGCTGACAGTGCTTTGTGACTGTGAAGGGAAATAAAAATGTAAGAGTCTTTATGAAATGGCAGGGGTAATTTTAGAAAAGAGATTTCAGAAGAGCTTAAAAGGGTGGCTCACTCAAAGGTAAACTCAGATGCTATAGGAGCTAGGCAGTGAGCAGAATGAAGTAGAAGCAGGTAAAAGAAAGATCACAGCTGGGTGCCATGGCTCACGCCTGTTATCCTAGCACTTTGGGAGGCCAAGGCTGGAGGATCGCTTGAGCTCAGGAGTTTACGACCAGCCTGGACAGCATAGCAAGACTTTGTATCTACAAAAAATAAAAAACATCAGCTAGGCGTGGTGACATGCAACTGTAGTCCCAGCTATTGATCACTTGAGCCCAGGAGGTTAAGGCTGTGATGAGCTGTGATCGCGCCATTGCACTCCAGCCTGAGTGACAGAGTGAGACCCTGACTCAAAAAAAAAAAAAAGGAAGAATGAATGATCATGGGCCCTTTTGGTCTACCCTTTCCTTTCCCCTTTGATAAATATGTGAGACAAAGGAATATTGCTGTAATAAAAGTGGCAGCACAAACACGATGATGATCAACAACTGACACTAGCTTTGGGATCAGAGACAACAGGGATTAGTGGGTACTGTGTTAAACTGGACGGTGTATGCCCCATGGAAAGCAGGCAGCCCATTCTCAGCTCTAGCCAATCTAGGCCACACAGTGTGGCCAGATTTTCTAATTTTTCAAGACAGCCTAGAAATCCAGACTTTTTTGTGAAATATCTCATTATTATTATTATTATTATTATTATTATTTTGAGTTGGAGTCTCCCTCTGTCGCCCAGGCTGGAGTGCAGTGGCACACTCACGCCCACCGCAGCCTCGACCTACTGGGCTCAGGTGATCTTTCCACCTCAGCCTTCCAAGTAGCTGGAATTACAGGCGTACAACCCCACATCCGGGTAATTTTTTAATTTATTGTAGAGACGTGGTCTCCCCATGTTGCCCAGGCTGGTCTCAAACCTTTGGATTCAGGCATCTTCTCGCCTCCACTTCCCAAAGTGCTGGAATTACAGATGTGAGCCACTGCGCCTGGCCAGATATCTCAATTTTTAAATGTTGGCTCTTTTTTAAAAAACACTCTGTGAGTCAAGTACAGCTTATCTATCTAATTTAGCCCATGGGTATGCTAGCTTGTGATCCCTTGTGTAGGCGCAGAGATGAATCTTAGTTTGAAGGATGAGAGAGTGACTGGCAAGGAGATGTCCTTACAAAACCAAGGGACAGGCAGAGGGTTCATCCATCCTCTTGCAAAAACAGAGATGTTTGCCAGTACCATCAACTTTCATATATGGTCATTCAGTCTTCACATCAGCCCTGTGAGTTAAGGCAAGCTCACTTCATGCAGATGGGGACACCAAGGCTCAGAAAGTGCCCACAACTGGGCAACCCTTTTTCGGGTCCTCTCCGGCTGCCAGGAGCTTTCCTCTCTTCTAATAAATTCCTAAAAAAAAAAAGAAGAAAAAGAAAGTGCCCACAACCATGAGCTAAAAAGTAGCCCTTCAAGACCGTGCTCTCAGGCTGGGCTCGGTGGCTCAGCCTATAATCCCAGCACTTTGGGAGGCCGAGGTGAGTGGATTGCCTGAGCCCACGGGTTCGAGACCCGCCTGGGCAACTTGGCGAGACTTCATCTCTACAATAAATAAATAAATAAATTAGCTGGG
>CAUYQG010124436.1:0-13586 GCA_963574415.1 Tarsius wallacei | reverse complement strand
CATACTCATAGTAATGCTCTTCTGATAATTAGGTAGCACTTAGGCATCTGTTCAAACAATCATCAACACCTGCTCAAACACGTTTTTTTACTTAAATGTGAAACCCTTGGGGAGATGGAAGGGACATACCATAATGGATTCTTCAGGCATAGGTTAAGAAGCAAACCGTGTCCAAACACAAACCAAATAACACGAATGCACAGATTGTTATGAAACCTCATAATCATGCAATTCTCCTTCAAGGTGAAGAAAGAAAGAAAGAAAGAAAGAAAGAAAGAAAGGAAGAAAGACAGTGAGAGTAGCCAAGAAGAAAAGAGAATGGAAAGGAAGGCAAAGACCTGACAATTATGGTACAGGTTTGGTTTCAGTTTGAATGTGGTGGGAATCTATGTAGAGTCTTAAGTAAAAGGATGACATGGTCTTCGATTTTTTAAAGACTCAGTTGAAGAATTAAATTGAGAAGAAGGATTAAGTAAATATTTTCATTAGTAGAATTGGGATAATTTATTATTGGGTTATATATGGTGGGGAAGGAAGAGTAAGATGTTATGATATAATTTAATTATTAACATTTTAAATTTAAACTCTTAATAAGCCAAAATTTTGACCATTAGCATTTCAAATAATTTGAGAGTTGTCAATGACAAAATTCCTTCCAACTAGAGGTCTCAAATGACACTGAGCATGATATAACCTGATACTCAGTAAATGCTCAAATATATAATACATGAATAATTAGATAGAATAGGTAGTGTTTCCCCTATTCTGAAAACATAAAAGTAAATTAATAATATATTGTTTTTATCATTTATTCTTTCTCAAATATTAGTGGAATAATAAATGATATGACTGGAAAGGAAATGCCTTGGCAGACCAGTCACTGGCAAACCCAGAACATTTCTGTTGCTATTGGACAAGAGGGACTTTTTCGGCTGGGCTGGGGAGTTGGTGGATGGGAGCCTGGGCTGCTGCTGATCTCTCCAACACCGTAAGAGGAAACACAGAGACAGTCCTTAATGACATTTTTGAAACCCTGGCTACGGTTCCACAGGCTCTTCACCTTTCCAGTGATGTGATGCAATAAATTTCCTTTTGGTATTTTAGGCTAGTATGATAAGATTTCTGTCAATTCTCACAGAAGGTATTCTGACCAAACAAGGACCTTAATCTTAATCTGGAGGCTATAATTTTTAGGGAGCAAAAAAATGAAGGCAATATTAAGAAGGTTATATTTGCATATGGAAAAACCAGGACACTTGACACCTTGGTTGATTCTTCTACTCAGCTTTTCTGACTTTAGTTTCCTTATTTTGAAAATTAGTGTCCATTCTAGCTCTTGAAATTCTATATTTCTAAGCACCCATTTTATGCCTATATTTCAATGTTCTGCTTATAAACATCTAATTTCTTGGTCTCTTTAGGGAAAACATGGCAGTGAGGAAATAAAGATGTGTTTCCTAAAAGGCCGTATTGAATTAGGGAATGAAGGATATTCAGCTTGATGTATGTACTAAGGTTTTCAGATCAAGATATGACCATGAAAATAAATTGATTTACTGTAGGAAAGTTAGAGGATCATACATGTATATCAACTTACTTATGGGAATATTATGTTGTTGTTTAATTTGAATGTTGTCTGTGAGACAAAACTCTAACAACAGAGAATGTGGAGATTGTTAATCTCTTGAGAACAAACAACCCAAATTGTGCTCCCCAGGTGTTTTGAGAGGGCATCACAAAAATGTAAAAATGGGCCTACTAAACTTGGCTCATATCTCTTTGGAGAAATCATGGGTTATTCACCTGCTATCTTGCTTGGTTACCATTGAGAGCACATAAAATGGTAACAGTAGTAACCCTGGGGTAGGCAGAGAAGATTGATGAAAGTCCAAGGAGACTGGAGGCCACAGACATCGGAGGGAATCCTGTGGGAATCAGTGTTATCTCCCTTACAAGCCTGAAGAGAAAAAGACTCTCAGTTGTCATCAGCTTTATGCAATAAGCAGACTCTCTTTTTTTATTATTATTTTTAATTTCTTCTTTTTTTATTTGTAAGATGTGGGGTACAGTTCAGGGTTAGGCGTACAAATGTTCATTATGCAGGTACACTCCCCCGCCCCAGCAATTTCCCTCAACTGCCAATCCCACCCCCCGCTCCCCTGGCAGTTTCCCACTACTGTCAATTCTTTTCTTATAGTATTATGATAATTGTTCAAAGTCTGCTTATGAGTGAGAACATATGGTACTCTGTTCTTTGCTTCTGTGATAGATCACTGAGTATGATAGACTCTAAATCCATCCAAGTTGCTGCAGAGTCGATATGTTTGTCCTTCTTTATGACTGCATAATATTCCATTGTGTATATGTACCATATTTTTTTTATCCAGTCCAGCTTCGGTGGGCAGCATGGTTGGTTCCATGTTTTTGCTACTGTGAATAGAGCTGCAACAAACATGCATGTGCAGGTATCTTTTTTGTAGAGTGATTTGAGTTCTTCCAGGTATATTCCCAATAAGGGGATTGCTGGATCACATGGAAGGTCAATTTCTAGTTCTTTCAGACATCTTCACACTGTCTTCCAAAGAGGTTGCCAAGTTGCTTGCCAAGTTGCCCAAGCTGGTCTAGAACCCAGCTCAGACAATCCTCTCGCCTTGGCTTCCCAAAGTGCTCTGATTACAGGCTTGAGACACCATGCCCTCGAGATACGGTCTTACTGTGTTACCCAGGCTGGGCTTGAACTCCTGGGTTCAAGTGACGCTTCCACCTCCACCTCCCAAAATTCTGGGAATATAGGCATGAGCCACTGCACCCAGCCAGCAGACTGTTTTGTCATTTCTATTTAATAAAAAGGGAGCTTTCTCTTTTTGCCTGTGACTGCTATCATAGCATGCTAGAGATGGAAGATCATTTTCTGTTAACCATTTGTTGAATTTGAGACAAGCTTTCTTAAGGTGTACATAGTGCACTTTGGTAGCTGCTGGGTTAGCAGAAGCTAACCTACTGCCTTCTCTCGGTTTCCTGTTGCTTTGATAAAGTTTGTGAGTTACATTTAAGGCCAACATTTATTTTCTTTTCTGAGTCTATTTTTTCCTAATTAAATGTAGTGCTTATAATTGTCATATTTTACTGGGAAAATACATAGAGAAAACCTCAAATAACTTAGGGTAAAAATGTTAAAGCATTAGCTTGACTTTGTGTATGCTTCTCAGACCAGGCATGGTGGCTCACACCTTCAATCCCAGCACCCTGGGAGTCTGAGGTGGGAGAATTGCTTTAGACCAGCAGCACCTAGGCAACATAGTGAGACCTTGTCTCTACAAAAAAATCAGTTAGCCAGGCCTGGTGGCATGCACCTGTAGTCCCAGCTTCTCAGAATGTTGAGGTGGGAGAATTGCTTAGCCCAGGAATTTGAGGCTGAAGTGAGCTATGATTGTGTCTGAACTCCAGCCTGGGCAACAGAAGAAAACCCTGTCTCTATATTTTAAAAAAGGGGAGGGGGGCAGGGTTTATGCCTCTCATTAATCATTTACAAGATGTACTTTTCCTTAGTTTCCTCAAGTAAGTTATCTCTTAAAGCGGGCTATTTTCATGGCTTTAACTAGAACTAATTTTGAAAAAGGGCATATGCTCTATTGAGGTTCCTTATAAATAGACTGCCGATTTCTTTTTTATTTTTACAGAGACATCCGTATTCTCCTTGCTGCTGCCTTCCCAGATTTTAACATTACTGCTGTCTTTAGTCAATTTGTATTTATCATGTGGCTTAGGAGGGCTTGAGAGTGTCCAGCTGTTTGTGATTTATGCACAGGCATCCTCTCCAGTCTTGCCTGCAAGTGGCCTTCTCAGTGCAGGACAGCACAGGTCACTTACTGAACATAACGATATATGTTTTCTTCTGGAAAAACACTGATGTAGATTTCTACCTGCTCTCCCATGGTTTATTGTATTTATGAGGAGGTAATGCATCTGTCCTGCTCGTTCGTCACTCTTCCACTTGGTTTACTTTTATTTGACTTTGAGCAATAAGAGATGACTAAAAAGATAGAAATGATTCACTTCGAGATGCCACGAGGGAATGTGAGAGCACAATTTTCTTCTATTTCACTGAAGAAACAGCCTTAAGAGTAATTTCTCTCATTGGATCATTCAGTCCTGGAGATACACTGCAGGAAACACCATCCAGTCAGCATTTACTTTTTAACCAATGTACAAAGATTTCACCCCTTCTTTTGGCAAAAAACTAGCAGCTATGTGTAAGGCATTTGATGGATGGGTACATCAATAGTTTTAAGAAGTAGGGTATGGATTCTTTGGATTGTAACTTCAATTTTGTCTGAGAGCAAACTTGTTGTGACCTCGGTCCCTCCACCATCTCCATGATTGACATAACTGACTTCACTAGCCAGGTGGGGAGCCTTTCTCCACCTAAGCAGATGCCTCCATCCAGAAGCGGCTTGCTCAGCACCACAGGATGCACCTCTGAAAGGAGGGAAAGGTATATGAGTACCTATATTTTATTTTTCAAATGAAAATCCTTTCCCACTTGTTACTTTCTAACCTGTCATTTCTTCTATTTCTCCGCCTATGCAATGGAGGTTTCTAACCTGAGTTTATAGAACTCTAGGTTGCTCATGGATTTTAGAAGTCCATAATCCTTTCACGTATGCAATTTGCAGAAGTATGTGCAGATGTCTATTATTCTGGAAAAAGATGTTAATAGTGCTCATCAGATTCTTGAAGGGTATGTAAACACAAACATGAAGAGTCACTGTTGAGGACCCACTTTCCTTTTTTTTTTTTTTTTTTAAGAAATGGGTGTGGGGGTCTCTGTCTGGTTCCCAGACTGTAGTATAGTGGTGCAGTCACTGCAGCCTCAGTCTACTGGGCTCAAGTGATCCTCCTGTCTCAGCCTCCTTCACTAGTATTACAGGAACAAGCCGCCCTGCCTGGCAAGGATTCATATTATATTCTATAGCTAAAATAATGCTAACATATCATGAAATTACATCCAGTGCAGTTAAACTGTGAAGTGTTTAATGCTCCATAACATAATTTATGTTTGTTTATTTGCATGTATGTATCTTGCAGAACTTTCCTATCATGCACCTGCTGAAAAGCCTTTCGAGTTTATGAAGAATTTATTCAGCATACGCCTCTCTCATCACATGGCTAGGGTGAATCCTTGTGCACAGCCACATGTTCCAGACGCTGGGATTCCTGGTCACCCCCCTTCCACGCCTCTGCAAGTCTTAAAAAATATACTATTGAATTTAAAAAATCTAATCACAAACATCATTTAAATTTTCACTTTTTTATTTTCAAAATATTTTTTAAAAAATTCTTGACATAGCAGAAATGAACTGAAATATTAGTATCCACTCATTATTCAAATAACACAATTTTCTTAAAACTCAAAATAGAAACGAACTAAAATGGTAAGTGAGCATTTTACACAGTGACACATCTGTCTCAGCTTTAACAGCTGGATAGACATAGATGCTTTAATTTTTAGAAACCTACAAAAGTAGAATCAGAAGATGAATAAATTATTTAAAATCTAGAATTGCTGTTTGTCTTAAAGATAACAAAGGCAATAATGACTTTCCTCTCTGATGCCCTAAATTCAATGTCAGTGAATGTGGTGCTGCCATCTTATTGTCAATCAGACCATCCTACTAGCAAGTACCACCAGTCCCTGGGATACCAGAAGTCCACTGTTGCCGTAGAGATACTGACGTACTCTTACATTTTGTCAGTGATCCTGGCTCTTAAATGACACTTGTGGATCTGGTTTGAGTGATATTCTCTGAGGACAATTCCTTTCTAGTATGTTGATATTCACAATAGTCTCTACATGTATCTTCTCTACTTACTACTTTTCATTCCAAAGATAATTCTAACCTGCCTTCGCTAACATGAGTCGTCAAATGTCATTCATAATGTGCGGTGCTCTGGTAAGTTGGATTTCAATTCATTATCAAGCCTTCAGTAAGGCTGCACAGGTGACTGAGGAGAAAGGAGGACTCACTGGAAAAGGAATTGATGGAAGACCAGATGGAATGAAGGTGTGAGACAGGAGAGATTACTTAAGGAAAATGGTTTGGGCCTTATTACAGTTTCTACATCCCATTTTTGTGTGTATATAAAACATACACTTATGACTATCCGGTTATTCAAGATGCCATCAAAACTTCTGGGCTCAGCCACTATGACACATAAGAGATGAAACCCCTAAGAATGATGCCTTCTGATAATGTCATGTATATTCCCCCAGTATATATTCCCTCTTTCTCTCTTCCTCTCGCTGGGGGTGCCAAAAATGTATGCATATTTTAAGAGATGTTATCCATGTATTACTTTTGGAAGTTAAACTGAATTATAGTAACAATGTATGGTATGACGTTCGCTCAACTGTGCTTCTACCACTTTCTTTTCTTTGACTGTCCTGCCCATCGCATAGTGATGCCAGCATTCATTTGATTAATGCCATCTTTTGAGTGAATGGCATATTTGAAATGTGAATACATTTCTTAGCATATATATATATATATATATATGTATATATATATATGCTTTATTTGCTGTAGTGAGGAGAAAATGACCCAAAATGCATAAAATGAATCACACAATAGGGAAAATTTGTGTGCTCCTGAAAGTAACTAAGATAAAACAGAGTGAAAGATAATTGTATCTTTCCCATGACTTACCTGTGAGATTCAAGACATTAGTAACAGCATTTTTAACTGGTAGACTTAAGAATTACTATTAATGAAGCCCCTCAAATCTGATCACCACCAAGTCTTTCTTCACTCTAGGAAGATTTCTTTTAACCTTGTCAATATCCTGCACATTGTTGCTATATCAGGGAGAGGGAAGAGGGCAAGTCAGACTAGTTAACTGAATTCTATCACTGTCTAATACTGAGTGTTGGGTCACACTCACCCAGATTCACTATGGCCATCTCCACCTGCCCTCAGTCACTGTTCTTTATTCCTCAAGCATCAGAACTGATACAACTGCTTTTCTTCTTAGAGAAAATGTCCGAGTGTCCTGAGAATTGTAACCACTACATTTGTATCCCATAAAGTGCCACAATTCTGTAACTGCAAAAACTCATTAGAGGTCTAACAAGTTCTGCCCACGGATAGGCTGATACAGGACTGGAGAACCTTGAGAGCCATGCTAAAGGGAGCAGGAACAGGGAAAGGCTGGAGTGCCTGGAGACTCACAAGGGTACAGGCAGGACCCACTGCAGACTGCCAGGAGTTCTGGGTACTGGAATATAGTGTTTTGAGACTAATTACAGCAGATAGAGGAGAGAATTTAAGGGACTGATGAAATGTTCAGGAAGAGGGTAGGGATGGGATGCTAAGGAGTCTCAGCTTCAATCACTTAGAACAAGAGATTAATTTTTGGCTCATTGTTTTCTGGGTTCTATATATAGTACCTGACTTTTTTACCTCATTTTGTAAGACATTTTCCAAAGATTCTTGTTCTTCATTGCAGACCAGTTCCGAGGCATGATGGAGTACTCATATCTCTGCTCAGCCATGAAAAAGCTATGAAACTTCAAGGTAAGCTCTTCAAATTGCAACGTGTGTATTCCTATCTATGCTTGGGACACTTTTTACTTGCCTGAAGGGGCTTAGGGAAGTTTCTCTCTTCTAGATACACAAAATGGTTGGACTCTTGGGTGGCAGAGGAAGGGGTTGGAAGGATTAGAAACATCCTTGTTTATATACATAGAAAGGGAGGTTAACTTCTGCCTGCAGCCTTGTGGCACATTAAAGACCCTTGTGCATATCAATTAACGGATGGTTAAAAAGTAAAGGAGACACTCAGTATTTGGGCCTGTAGAGAAGCATGGAAAAGCAAAAGTGAAATATTTTTATTAGGTTCAATTTTTAACATTATTAAGCAAGAACAGGTAAAGTACCACAGGGTTAAATAAAATTAACCTCTAAATCCCAGGGAAGACTGAGACATAAATATGGAAACAAGATCCAAGTTTGCTGAAATAAAAGAAATACTTTGTTTCGGGATTCGTTGACTGTATTTGCAGTGGATTTGCAATTCATGAAGGTGCAGCGTGGCTCGCTTCGGTGTAACCTAGATAATGTGACACAATTCCTTTTATTTTCCTCAAAAACTTCCTATTAACATTTATGATTTTCTGCATTTGAAGCCTTCTCCCTTAGGTTATAAAATTGGAAGGTAACTGTTGATTTTAGTGTGATGTCTCTGTGAAGTACATTCTGCTACGACATTCCTGACTTCTTGTTCCTTCAGCTTTACATAGACAGAAAACACACTGTAGTAGACATGTCTGTTGAATGTCAGCACATTCATTTTTTACCTGAAGAAAGAAAAAATTAACACGGACCATCCATTTATTTGGAACATATTACATTTATGAAATAATTTTAAGCTACAGACTGGCTTGTGCTTATGCAGTGCTATTGGTATTAAAATAGACAATGTCCAAGTTGGGCCAAATGGAGGAAAAAGGTGGTAACTCAGCAAGTTCTAAAGAGAGAGCGTCACTTCAGATAAACATAGGCAACAGTAGTTATAAAAGCAAGTAGTTATAAAAGTATACCAGACAAGCCCCAAATCCTAGTAGTACTGCTAGCACAAAAACTCCCAGGAGAACTTTAGGGTATAAATTTGTAGTATTTATCTGGCTTCTAGTCAGTGAATTTGTTATTTCTTCTAGGCCACAATTTATAAAATTTTAAATAAGTTTTAGGGCAATGCTTCAGGCCCCTGGAATTTAGACTGAGCCATATTATGAACTTTCTTAGAATGCTCTGCAGAAACTTCACATACAGTAGAATTTTTTTTTCTGCAGATGGTAGATGAGCAAAAGACAATTTTCAAAAAATATTTTAGAAAACTGAAGTAAAGTCTGAAATAGAACAACTCTTTATTCTTTTCCATTCTGACATTAAGAATGGAAAGAAGGAGGAGAGGTACTGAGTCCCTCATGTCGCTCTGAAAATCTCAAGCCAAGTAGCCAGGAAGTGGAAGCCATCTCTGTTCTCAGGAATAGACACTCATTTTTCCTGTCAAAGGCAGCATCCTTAACAGCCTCCTTTGCAGCAGGGGCGCAATGGCATGGAATTTTAAAACAAACCTAATGCACTGAAAATTTGCATTGTTTTTTAATTCTTTCTATGACAGAACTAGAGAGCTGTTGAAATATCTAAAGGGCAAGTCTTACGGATGGTTCCCATTCTGCTTTCTGAGTCAGTCTAACCCTAAAGTTTGGGTAAATTTCAGAATTCTCTTTTAGTTTTAATTAGAGGGAAACTGGGTGTGGTGGCTCACGCCTGTAATCCCAGCACTTTGGGAAGTGGAGGTGGGAGGATTGCTTGAGGATAGGAGTTGGCAACATAGTAAGACATCATCACTACAAAAAATAAATAAATAAAGTTGCCAGGCATGCTGACATGCAACCTGTAATCCTAGGTACTCAGGAGGTTGACAAGAGGATTGCTTTAGTCTGGGAGTGGGATGCTGTGATGAGCAGTGATCATGCCACTGCACTCTAGCCTGGGCAAGAGTGAGACCTTGACCCAAATAAATAAATAAATAAGATTAAGATGGAAGGGCCAATAGTTTCAGAGAAATGAATAGAACATACTAAAAAAATTCAAGAACTGGAGAACCTTGTCTGGTACCAAAACAAGGAAGCTCTGTTATTGAACAGTACAGTATCCTAGAAACTGGCTATAAATGAATTAAATACTCTTTTGCTTTTTCTTGGGGGGAAAGAGAATAATTTAGACTCTTTGGATGGATTTCCACATTATTAATTCCTAAGAGTTATAATTGTTCCCCTGCGTTATAACCATGGATAATCCCTTCTTGAAGAAGAGATGGATTAGACAATAAGATGTACCACAGTGAGGAGAGTCAATATTTGATCATAAAGACGGCCTAGCTTTCCTTTTTCTCTAGTTTATTAATTATGGAATAGCTGCACTCCTTCCAGAATGCCTCTGTGTACACATCTGTCTGGACAGAACAGTTGAATGTGAAGTTGTTATACATGAGCCACAGAGCGCTGGCTCTCCAAGGCAGAGTTACTAATATACATTGTTGATTGTCAAGCTATGAATGTGCCTAATCAATTGGCACAATCAATTGTAAAAAGAAAACCCCAAATCAGAACAAAATATTTAACACCCACCGGAGAAGAAAAGTATCTAAGCTAATAGCATTTCCACATATGTCATACCTCAGGCTCATAAAACACATCCTCCAATGTCTTTTCCCAACTGCTAACTACAGGTTTGAACAAAGAGGCTTGTATATCTTAAACTTACTTTTTAAAAGTTTTCATTCCTTACAAATACATAAAAATATATTTTTCCTAGCAATACAAAAATTGTGCATCTAATTTTTAAAAATCGACACCAGAAACGTTCAATGTTTTTTATAGGATATTTGGTTCCTGAGGAGACATTAAAAATTCCAAATAACCAACGTGGATGAAATGCCAGTCTATTGGCTTACTCAGGGTTATAAGGCAAGTGGCAAAAGCAATGCTACTGTCAATAAACACTGTTTGAGCTCATTTCCACAGGCAGGCTCTTAGGACTAGCTAGATATATGATAGAGGCTCAATAACTGGTTGTGGTTTGCTAAGTATGTGTTCACGGGTTCTTTGAGATGACAACTGATGACAAAATTCACATGCAATTTTAAGTGTGAAAGGTGTGGAATTTGGGGAGAAGCTCAAGTTTTAATTTTATGCTAAAAAGTCCCATGTAGTTACTCATGAGATGTTACAAAGGTTTAGGCATCATTTGCTGACTTTCATCTTTCCTGGAGTACTTCAGAAATCCACAGGAAAAGATGAGTGGCATTCTGGTCCTGGAAAAATTACCTGGAGGGTATGTACATAACTGTCCTCAAGTCAGAGGAAATGGAATCAGAGATGAGGTGTCTAACCTTGAGCTAGAAGTGCAAGGCTCTCCAAGAGCAGTCAGATGCTGGAGTAGGGGATGGACATAAGCAGTGACCTTTTTCTCAATTTTGACCACTCAGCAAAGGGAATGGAAAAACCAATAGACCCATATTCCCTTGTGATCCACTCAGGTATTCTGTACCTAACCCTGTTTCCCTAGTGGGGACCGAAAGAACTGCTGGGTCAGACTATTTTACATAACTTTGACAAGAGCTCACATTTCCAGAACACTGCACAGTCTCTTGGGGAACTTGCTTTACCAAGCACTTCAAAAGGCATGTTCAGATGACCACTCCTTGGAGATTTCAACAAGTACTTGCTTGGCAGGAACCTTAAAAAATACCAGCTTGGGCTAGAAACTTGAAGTATTTCTGTGAGAGAGACAGTTACAGCAAGAGACACTGCGTGTACCTTACAAATATGACTTTTTTGTGATAAGTGGAACTTTGAGATGTAAGGTTCAAAGGCACATGTGATGAGATCACATGAGGCACTTGGGGAACCCGGTGACATCACATACTCCATAATGATCCTCTACTCTCTTCATCTGGTCAAAGTCTTCTGCTTGAGCCAACAGGCAAAGCCCCTCAAGGGTAGAGCATCCTAAAGGTCGAGTAGAGGGTCTTCCAGTCTTCTTTGCTCAATTCAGTGCCAAAGGAGTTCAGAGTGATGATGAAAGCACATCTGTCACCTCAAACTAAATTTGCAAGACAAAATCAGTGAAACCTAGTAAACTACTAACAGCTCTAAACAGAGCCCTAAGTAGACAAATTCACTTCTGGAGAGATTTGTTTTCCTTCCTGATTCTATGTCTAATTATAAAACAAACTTGTGTTATCAATGTTCTCTTAGTCTCTTCTTGTAACAAAGTAACTTTGCTTGCCAGAGAAGGATCACAGCAGCAATGATGGCCTAGGACTCCTGAAACCCCACCAAGCAATTTATTTCCCAGGCACCTGCAATGAGTTACTCAAGTGTCTGTCATGTAGGTCACTAGAGTTGCAATGTCTCTTCCAGAATACAGGAATAATGCCTACTTCTTAGGATCCATTTGGGACCTAACAAGGAGGGTAGTAGGGTGAGAGTTAGTTCCATCTGATTTTTTCCAATGCTGGAGATTATGGCTAAGCCTAAAAGTAGGGAGTGGCTTTATTTGGGAGCAAAGGCAGCTGCCTCTGGCTACCAAATACGGTCAATCCTGTCAGTAATGTTAGGCCCTCAGGGAAAAGAGAAGAAATGCAAGAACATTTCATAAAATGTTTTATAAAATAAAAATTAGGACAAGAGGAGCAACAACAGAGGTACCTGTCCCAGATGGTCTCTAACGTGCTCTGTGATTCTGAGATGTCAAGATCTTAAGGAGAGAAATAGGGCAGGGGAGGCAGCACCACAAAATGCAAGTCAGCAGAGGCCATGCTGGAGAGGGGAGCTGAGTGAAATAGATAAAGCAGAACTTTTTGGAGGATTTGTCACAGCTCAAACACTGGGGAAGCAATTGGACAAGTGGGATGGACAGGTAGCTGGGGGGAGAACACAAAGGCTCCGTAAGCCATGTCAAGAACAGACTTGACTATACATACAGGAGGTTATCTGAATGCTGCATACACTTGTCTAACTCCCTGTCATTGTTACGACTCCTTCCCTTAGCCCACCACACCTGTGCTCCATCCCACAGCTCTACAAGAAGCCTGCTGCATTTGAGGGTCTCATCAAATGCCATCTTTTCCATAGCAAGCCCTTCTATTTCTTCAATCATTGGATATGATTTCCTTTGAACCCCTATTACATCCAACTTCCCTTTTATGAAAATTGACTGTGTATCTAACTTCTTCTTCTAGTCTAAAGGCTCTGTGTGTGTGTGTGTGTGTGTGTGTGTGTGTCCTCTTAGTGAAAAGAATTATAATTTTAGAATTGTAACAGGACTGTTCTTTGACAATCCCTAAGCAGAGTTTCACACAGCTTCTCATTAGGAGATTAAATGGGAAGGTATTCATTTGACTTAGCCCTTGTTTACTTTGAAGAGTGCTAGCATGCTGCATGGTACAGTGTATGTCAGAGGTTCTAAGCCTTTCCTTTTACTCCTCTAAATAACTCACTCATTTTATACTTATTATTTGTTGTTGCATGAGATAACAATGTACTCTTGATTTGTTCATAATTGTTATCAGTTGCACATCATAAAGTTGGACTGTTTGGGTTACAATTTCTTGCCAGTTCCTCACAGGAAGTAGGGTATGCCTGGGGGAAGCCAGTGGGCAGAGGTGTCAATGGCCAAGGAAGAGTTAATAAACTGGAATGGAGCCGAGCATTATTAACACGTGAAGGGACTAGCAGAGAGAAAACATACATATTCTGTGCTTATTTTTCACGGTTCTATTACTCATATAGACAGAAAGGCAGGAGTCAAAGGCAAATAGTATACCACAATGCATTTGCCTTGAGCACAAGTCAGTTGTTTTTTTTTTCTTTTTTTTTTTTTTTTTTTTTTTGAGTTGGAGTCTCACTCTGTCGCCCAGACTGGAGTGCAGTGGCCGCTCCCGGCCACCGCAGCCTCGACCTGCTGGGCTCCGGCGATCCTTCCGTCTCAGCCTTCCAAGTAACTGGAACTACA
>CAUYQG010124433.1:0-20774 GCA_963574415.1 Tarsius wallacei | reverse complement strand
GTAATTCTGCTTTCCATGCTTATCAGTTTGTTATTTATTTCATTCACAGTATTCTTTATTACTGTTATCTCAGTTATCAGCTCCTTCCTAGTTTCTTCTTGTATCTCCTCAATTCTTTTTAATCTCTCCATTAATGTCTTGATATGTAGGTTTGTAGTTTGAGACCAGTCATTCTGGGGGGCTCTTCATTGTTGGCATTCTGAAGTCAGTTTTCTCAGTGTCTGCCCTCCCAGGGGTCTGGGAGAGACCCATATTCTTCGTTTGGTTTTTCTTCATTTGTGTAGATTTCTCTCTCTCTCTCCCCCTTTCCTTCCCCTTCTTTAATTCTGTTTTTCAGGGAAGGTGGGGTTGCTTTTGCTTTGCTTGTGCAGTCTCCTTCCTTATGAGGGTCCTCTGGCTTTGTTCACTTTTGAGGTTGGAGTGTGGGCTGCGGGCTGTACTTTTTGCAGTTTTGTGGTTTAATTGAGGGGGAAGCTGTGATTCAGAATCTATATGCTGATTCCAGCATCCATCAACCGGTGTATGAGCCCACTGGAACCTATTTCCCACTGCCTTACAATCTGTCTGTGCAGCGGAATGTAGGTTTGGTCCCTGGAACAAAAGGAGTTACAAAAGAGGAAAATAGTGGAGGAAGGGGGGAGTTAATAGGAAGTTAGAAAGAGAGAAGAGTGAGAGGGAAAACAAACATACATACCAACTAACAGGTGAAAGAGAGACACAAAGCTGGAGAGAAGTGAAAAAAAAAAAAACATGCAAGGAAAATTCCCTAAAGAATACTGGTAGCTATACAAAGACAGACCAAGAAAATCATGCCTTTTGACGCGTTTTGCCTAACACAAACAGATAGTGTAAGTCAATAAGCAAACAGATGTGAGCAAAACAAACAGTCAAAGTAATAAAATCAAAAGTCAAAATAAGAAATCAGACTAGCTCTGGACTCTTTCCTGAGTGTCTAAAGTCTCTTCAGGTCTGATCTCCAGTCTCTCCCCTTACTTTCATTGCAGACAGCTAAATTTACTGCAGCTTGGGTTTCTTCTTTTAGCCTGCTGCCTGGAAAGTCTGCGACATTTAGTTGCCTTTGTCTGATTAAGCGTAGGAGAGGGGCTTTGTCTTCTGTTTAGCGACATTACCTTGGAAACTGAGGTGGAGGCTGCTCGTAGGTGGGCGGGGCAACGCAAATCTCTGCCTGGAGAATGGCCGAGGTGGCAGTTTCACTTTCGCAGATCCTTTCTCTCTGCTTGTTTGGGTCCCTGCGCCATCCACTATGATGGACTGTGGTGGCATGGGAGGCACCGAGGATCAGCTGCACAGCTGGGCGCTGGAGCCAGGGCACCGCCAGCGGGCTGGGGTGGAGGAGGGGGTCGGGAGTTCCCTCCTCTGGAGCTGAGAGCCTCCGATCAGCACCTCAAGATATGCTGTTCCCTTACACAAGCATGGGTTCGCCAGCTGAGTGCCTCAGCTAGGGTGAGCCCAGAGCTCCAGAGCTCCAAAACTCCAAAGGGCAGGCGGTGAGCGGGTGAGAGTGGCCCTGGATTGCTCACAGGGTATTTTAGCCAGAAATGGAATCAGTGTCTCTGAGGGGCAGGCGCCCAGAGCCTCCCTGGGTGACCGGCGGCTTGGTCTGGGCTAGACAATGTAGCCAGGGAGGGAGCTGAGACCCGAGACTCCTGTGCACACGGCAGCAGCCGGGGGCGCAATATCCGGCCCTGTGTGGGACTGAGGGTTCCCGGGCCTTGTACCAGTGTGGCTGGCGGTGGGCAGGGGAGTGGGGGAAGGAAAGCAAGAGTCTTTTTGGGAACTCACGTTCCGAGAATCTCACAATTCCACCTATGCCATCGCCATCTTACCTGAACTCCTATTGCCTAGTTTAGAATCACAGCTCTGCACTTTTTAATAGAGGTTTGTAACGTTAAATGAATATAGATAATAGATACAATGTTTAGAGCGTAAGAGCTATTATTTATGAGGTAGAACGCTCCAAAAACCTGGAATTTATTTATGAAAAATTGTATATTCTTACATTTTTAAACATTAGTCACCTTCAGAGTAATGGCTGTTTGATGCAGTACACTTATGGCGACACTTTTTCTGCTTCTGCAAACAGTTTTTGAACTCATCAATTTTGATGCCTTTCTGTTGTTTCACCTCTTCCACATTGGCAAAACATTTCCCTTTGAGGACCTTTTTCATCTGGGGGGAAAAAAAAGGCCACTCAGGGCAAGATCAGTGAATAGGGAGGGTAGGGCATGAAGGTCATGCCATTTTTGGTCAAAAACAGCTGTTGTGGACAGGTTTGCTCATAAATCACCACTATAAAATGGGCAAACACTTTGAATCTCCAAAAAAAGTCACTGCAGCTGAATGCAGCCTCTCATTAACAGCGCTAGCTGGTACACTGATGCTGATGGGTTCCTAGAACACTTAGCTAGCAGGGAGAAGCCTATACTACAAGGGGCCCACCTTCCAAAAAATAATTCTGGTTTTTTTGGGTCCCCCATATGTGTTTGCTGTTATTTTTAATAATAATAAAGCTTGCTTTAAGAAAACTAGTCTAAAATTCTAAATTGATAAAACATAAAAAGGATGTAATTACTTAAATTGAAATAATTTTTTTATTTTAAGAAAAAATTTACAATAGGATATTTTTTAAAGTGTCACTTCCATAGGTCAGGTCAAATATTTCACCTACGTTGACCAAAAATTATGCTGGCGTTGTTTAAGATCAACATTCATTACCTGAAGTGTGTAACATGTCCTACCCACAGCTGGAGCATAGTTTGTTAGTAATGACCTCTCTGAAAATCAGAAATCCTGTACAGCCAATTCTTGTTTGGTGATTTTGTTCTTTAAAGTCATTGCGAACGCCAAATCATTGCTCCTGTGGATCTCTGGTCACAACCTTTTCATCAACCAGTCAATACATAACCTTGTTTTATGTGTTTCTGTTTTAAGACACTTTATTTAATATAAATTGTTGGCTCGCTAACATTGAACTCACAACCAACAACAGTATGACTCATGTCTGAACAAAGCTTATCTAACACATATGTTTTCTATTTAAGGCACATAACGGACTTTTTTCATTTAGGAACACTATATTAGCACTTAAGCATTATGCTTCTGCCGTCTTAAACAATGAAATTTGTAACAAAGAGCACAAATGTAAAAAAACGTGACACTAGAGAGACTATGAAAATAATACTTGTTTATGTTACGAAGCTGAAACAAGATGACAGAGTGTCACTTTGATCTGAGCTTGGAACACGTGTACCTGATGACTCCAAATTTTCACTGCTCTGAACATGTTTGTGGATTACTGCAAGTATTGATTAGGATTATAAATAAATTTTACCAAGTAGACAAATTCACCAGTGATGGAATCTGTGAATAATAAAGATCAACTGTATCACCTATTGTTTTGAGTATGCCTTGAGAAGTTGCTTTTAATTTATGCAAGAGAAATATAATTCTCATTAATATTAATTTTTAATAGTCTATATTTTAATAAGTTACTACATTGGTAATGTTAACATTTTCTTTCCTGTTTCATGCTATGTTTTCTATGTAATGATTTTTTAATTCAATAATCAGTGCACAATTGATAATGAACTATATACCTGACACTGTTTTAGGCTCTGGAGATGCAATAGAGAACCAAACAGGCAAAAATACCTGCTTTTATGCAGTTTACATTCTATTAGAATAGGTAGGTAACAATACAAGATAAATATACAAAATATGCTAAAATTTAAAAAGATTGAAGCAAAGAAGGAGAATATTAAATGCTGGGGAATTGTGCTATTACCAAATGTATTGGTTTATCAAATAACAGTTGTTTTATTATCTCTCGGTGTTCTGAAGTTTGATAAATCTCAGTTAGATGGTTCTCTTTTGAGGTCTTTCAGGCATTGTAATCAGATAGCAGCTGGGGCTGAAGCTGTCTGAATGCTTCTTTACTCACCAGTATGGTTTCAAGACTGGGATGCTTGGAGCATGTTCTCTAATTGGACATTTCTCTCTCCATTTAGTCTTCCTAAATGGCTAGCTGAAACCCCTAACAGTCTGATGGTCTTTGGGTATGTGGCCTTTTTACATGGTAGCTGGCTTTCCCAGAGTAAACATTCCCTGGGAAATTGGCGGGATCTGCCAGTTCTCATAAAGGCTAGGCCCAGCACTAGAATGGTGTCACTTTTACCATATTGTGTTGGTTAAAGCAATTTCAATCCAGCTCAGATTTATAAGGATTGGAATAACAGACTCCATCTCTTGATGGCATATGTATACATGGAGAGAAGTAATTGGTGATGAGTGTCTTGAGGACAGGCTACCACTCTAGGTACCAAAAATTGGTAGCATATCTAGGTAAGGCTTAACTGAGAAGGAGACTTCAAATAAGCAGTCACCATGGTTGTGTCTTTCTCCAGTTATGTTAAATTTTGTGACTGTAGGCAAAGAGGTATTGGGTATAAACAGTTAGGGTTTTTTTTTAAGGTGAATATGTCAGAGCAAGAGAGGAGTTTAAATGTATATGTAAGATAGAGAATATAATGATTGACCATAAAATTGAAGCTAGGTACTCAGGATAGAGAACATGTGAAGAGTGTAAGAGAGTGAAAAAATGGCAGATTCTCAAGAACTATTAGAACTAATAAAATGATTTATTCTAATTCTAATATATTTAGCAAAGTTTTAGGATACAGGATCAATAAGCAAAAATCAATGGTATGTATTAACAATGAATGATTGAAAATGAAGGGAAGAAAAGTCCTTTTTTTTTAAAGCAAGATTTATTGAGAGGACAGAAAAGCTCCCACAGTGGAAGGGGACCCAAAGGGGTTTCCCAAAAAAGTCCATTTAAATGGCATCAAAAAGAATAAATTTTTACTTAGGTATAAATTTAAACAATAATTGTAAAACTCATTTGCTGACACTGTAAAAGTGTTGAAAGAAATTAAAGATCTAAATAAGTGAAAGACAATCCATAGTCATGGGTAGAAGACTTGTTGAGATGGCAGTACTCTCCAAGTTAAGCTACAGATTCGGTGCAGTCCATGTTAAAATTCCAGTTGGCATCTTTAAAGGAATTGATAAGCTGATCATAAATTTATGGGATCCAAAATAACCAAGATAATTTTGTAAAGGAATGAAGTTAGAAGACTCACATTTTCTAATTTCAGAATTTCCTACAAAACCACAGTAATCAAGACAGTTTCGTACCAGCATAAAGGCAGATATGTAGATCAATAAAATGAAATGGAAAGTTCAGGTATACTGTATGTTGTCCACTTGTATACCAATTCCTGAATTGTACCAAACATCTTTAAAATAAAATATATATTAAAAAAAAAGAACAGGTATAAATCAACTCTAGTTTGTGGAGAGTTGATTTTCCAAAAGGGTGCCAAGACAATTCAATGGCAAAAAAAAAAAGGGTCTTTTCAACAAATGATGCTGGTACAGTTGAAAAACCACATGCAAAATAATGAAGTTGGACTTCTGTTTCATACCATATGTAAAAATTAAGTAAAAATGAATTCTAAATGTACAGTTAAAACTGTGTAACTCTTAGAGGAAAACATAGTAAATCTTCATGACTTTGGGTTGGGAAATTAGTTCTTAGATATGACACGAAAAGCAGAAAATAAAAGACAAATCGGACTTCATCAGAATTAAAAAATTTGTGCTTCAAAGGATATAGTAAAGTAAAAACACAGCCCACAGAATGGGAGAAAATATTTGCAAATCAAACTAGAGTTTGAACTAGTTTGTGCTGCCACCAACAGTGGAGAAGTGTTTTTCCACATCCTTGCCAGCATTTGTTGTTTTTTGTTTTATTAATGATGGCCATTTTTACTGGTTAGGTGGTATCTTGGTATGGTTCTGATTTGCATTTCTCTGATGATTAGTGCGGCTGAGCATTTTTTCATGTTTCTGTTGGCTGTCCATATGTCCTCTTTTGAGAAGTGTATTCAGGTCTTTTGCCCTTTTTAAAATAGGGCTGTTTGTTTTTTTTCTTTTGGCATGTTTGAGTTCCTTGTAGATCCTGGATGTTAGGTCTTTGTCAGATACACAGTTAGCAAATATTTTTTTCCCATTCTGTGGGTTGTCTTCCCTCTCTTGAGAGTTTCTTTTGTTTTGCAAAAGCTTTTCAGTTTGATGAGGTCCCACTTATCTATCTTGCCATTCTGGCATATGCTAGTTCAATCTCTGTGGAAAACAGTGTGAGGGTTTAAAAAATAACTAGAAATTGATGTTCCATATGACTCAGCAATCCTCCTTCTGGGAATATACCCAGAGGATCTCAAATCATGCTGTAAAAAAGATACTTGCACATACATGTTTTTTGCATCACTATTCACACTAGCAAAGATATGGGACCAATCCTACTGCCCATCGAAAGTGGACTGGATTAAAAAATGTGGTACATATACATGATGGAATACTACGCAGCCATAAAGAAGGACACAATTATGGACTTTGCGGCAACTTGGATGAATTTAGAGACCATCATATTCAGTGATCTATCACAGAGACAAGGAACTGAATACCACATGTTCTCACTTATAAGCGGGTCCTGAACATTTATCACAATACTGCATGAGTGGAATTGGCAGTTTTGGATACTGCCAGGAGAAGGGGAGGCGGACTTGTGACATCACTAAGGGTACCTGACCCTAGACCAGGGGAAGTGGGAACTGGTTGGGGGCCCAAGCTTCACTTGGACGTAAACTTATCTATCTAATCCTGACTTACTCCACATCTTTAATAACAATAATAATAATAATAATAATAAACTAGCAATTAGAATACATAAAAATACAACCCAATAATAAAAAAGACAACTTTTTAAAATGGGTGAAGTATTTGAATAGACATTTCTCCAAAAAAGCCACACAAATGGCCACTATGAAAGGATGCTCAACATCATTAGTCATTAGGGAAAGATGTCAAAATTATAATGAAATTCCATCATATACCCATTAGGATATAATAAAAAAGACAATAACAAGTGTTGAGAAAGATTTGGAGAAATTGGAACTTTATACATTCCTGGTGGGAATGTAAAATGGTGAATAAAATGTGAAATGTCTATAGTTACCAAAACTTCATAGTATTGGTATAAAAACCAGCACATTGGCTGATGGAATGTAATAAAGAAGCAGGAAATAAATCCACTTATTTACAGCCAACTGTTTTTTGAAAAAGGTATCAAGAACATACCTTGGGGATAGGGCATCCTATCCACAGGATATCCATAGGCAGAAGAATGAAACTGGACTCCTATCTCTCTCACCATATACAAAAATCAGCTCAAGATGTTTTAAAGGCTTACATGTAGGACCTGAAACTATAAAAATACTAGAGAAAAACATAGAGAAACACTTTAAGACATGGATCTAGGCAGGTATTTTTTGTGGCTAAGACCTTAAAAGGACAAGCAACAAATCAAAAATAGGCAAATGAGACTATTTTAAACTACAAAGTGTCTATACAGCAAAGGAAACAACAGAGTGAAAAAACAACCTGTTGAATGGGAGAAAATATTTGCAAGCTGCTTATCCAACAAGGGAGTAATATCCAGAGTATATAAGGAATGCAAACAACTCATCAGTAATAAGTGATCCCATTAAAGAGTGGGCAAATGACATGGATAGACATTTCTCAAAAGAGGATATACAAATATATGAAAAAATGTTCAGTTATCATCAGGGAAATACAAATCAGACCCACAGTGAAATGTTATTTTACCTAGTCAGAATGGCTATTATTATTTTTTTAAAATGCTGGCAGGGATGAAACAGTTATACATTGCTGATAGAAATGTAAATTAATAAGCTACCAACACGATGGAGATTTCTCAAAAATTAAAAGCACTACCACATGACCTAACAATCCCGTTACTGGGCATTTATCCAAAGGAGAAATCAGTATTACCAAATGGCTACCTGCACTTGTGTGTTCATTACAGTGTTATTTACAATAGCAAAATTATGGATCAGCCTACATGTCCAGTGATGAATGAATGGGTAAAGAAAATGTATATATGTATATACTCAGTGAAATATGATTTCATTTGCAGCAAGATGAATGAAACTGGAGGTCATTATATTAAGCAAAATAAGCCAGACACAGAAAGACAAAAATATCACATATCCTGACTCGTGTATGAGCTAAAAAAGTTGATCTTGTGGAGGTAAAGAATGGAATGATAGATATGAAAGGCTTGGGAAGGGTGTGTGGGGAAGGGGATGAAGAAAGGTTGGTTAATGAATATAAACATACAGTTAGGAGTAGGTTCTAATGTTTGAGATCAGAGTAGGGTGATTTTGTGTATTTCAAAATAGCTAGAAGAGAACTTGAAATGTTTTCAACATATAGAAATGATAAATACTCGAGGTTATGCATACTCCAAATATCCTGACATGATCATTACACATTTTATATATGTAACAATATATTACTTGTAGGCCATAAAAATGTACACATTTTATGCATCAGTAAAAATAAATGTGATGTATCCAAAAAATTGAATGTTACTCAGTGATAAAGAAGAATAAAGTACATAGATACATGCTACAGCACAAATGATCCTTGAAAATATACTAAATGAAAGGAGACAGTCACAAAGACCACATATTGTATGGTTCCATTCATATGACAGGTTCAGAATGGAAAAAAAACATCTAATGAGACATCAAGTAGTCTAGTGGTTGTTTAGGAGTTGAGGGCGGGATGCAGAATGCATTATTAGGGTCTTCAGGGTAAAGCTTATGTTATACTGATCATGAAACATTTTGCTGTACATAGGTAACTTTCTGAATACCCTCACTTGCCTACATAAACTTTTTGTTCTGTTACCTTTTCATTCATTATACATGCCATGAAATGTAAGTCTGTTTTATGATGAATTACTTGATCAAATTAGTGTTCTTATTTCTCCTACTTAATCCGTTTCACATTACTAAGGTATGAGACTGAATAATTGATCAATTCTGATTTATTTATTGTTGTTTTATGATACAATAAGTGATATGGATACTTGCTAGGTTATATTTCTGATTGTCACCTTGATAGTCTGATGCCTCTCCAGAAATTGAGGGAGTTGCTGATTAGTTACAGTATAATAATGACTGCTGTTATCCACAGGAAAATAGAAATAATGTGTTCTTTTTCTACATTTATTTGTCCTTCCTAATGGTTCTAACAAGCACAGGCAACTTCTTTCTTTACTGTTCAATTCCACACCTTTTAAAAAATACTAAGTTTACTTGAAAAGTTTCTCAATTGGAAACATATTTGGTGTCGGCATTATGAAATATCCTGCTCATCTTTGAAAATTTAGTCTCCAAGAATAGCACAAAATTTCTTTTTTAGCAAGATAATTTTATGTTGTTAATTATTCATAGAGGTCTCAAAAGTTTTGGAGGATCTTAAGCTAGATCAATGAATTGGGAGATGTGAAATAGTATGCCTTAAACAAAAGTCATTCAATACCTCCATTTCTAAGTTAGTTTTAGATGACACAAAGTAAGATTTGTGAAAACTGTAGATATTGCCATTTCTGCCATTGTTTTAAAGCTACTTAATCCTCTGCTGTTATTAGCCATGAAATTTACTCTACTGTCTGTGCGAATTGCATAGTGAAATACTGGATTAAAAAATGCATAAACATACAAAGGAAATAAATTCATTACTAGCCATTGTATTCCTGGCAGAGGCAGTATTTAAAATGATCAGACTGGTACTCTCATGACATCGACCATTCAGAAAAGATACTGGTTACTGGATCATAATAGTACTTTTTGACTGAATAACAGCACTGGTCCTAGGCAATACATTTAGTATTTGTTATTAAATTTAATTTTAATCATGTCTTAATGGTAGGTATTATTTTTTCCACTTTACAAATGGATACCCTAAGACTTAAAGAGATTAGTAACTTATTATGCAATATCATCTAGCAAATTGGTAGAGCTGGAACTCAGCTGTAGTTTTGTCTGACTTTAAAACCTGTGTTATTTTTTGTTGTTTTACTGCCATGATAAACTTAAGACCGAACTCTTCTTTCTGTCAGAAACCGAGTTAATCATTTATTGCCTGTTTGGAAGAATAGATCATTTTGCTAGTTTTGGAATTTTCTGAAAAAAATAACCTTCTTTTCTATCAATACTTCCTAAATGATTTTCTTTCTTGTTACATATTAGGGCGTCTTGCATGGCTGGTATACTTAGTTGGGACAGTTGTAGGAGGAAGATTAACATATACCAGTACAGATGAACATGATGCTATGGATGGAGAATTATCCTGTCGGTAAGTAACAGCCATGTAATTTAAAGAAATTTGCTAAATAGTTAAGAAATTTAGTTACTGAGCTAGTATTATGAGCTAAAGCATTTTGTATGTGGCCTTTTGAGGAAGGTATTATTTCCCTTTTTGTTGATGAGAAAACCAAGGCTTGAGTGAGTTGTAGAAGTCAAATCTCTAATAAATAATAGACTCAAATCTCTTTTAGATATTTGTGCAAACAATGTGATAAAGATTTAGGTTGCTTTTTATGGCTTAGGATCTGATAAAGCATATAAAATTGGCATATATTGGATGGTGGCAAAATTGGGATGACATACATCTGGTCAAAAAGTATTGGGTAGCCAATTTTCCAACACAAGCTTTGATTATGATTCTTGACTGGAATTTTTACCAAAAGGCCAGCCTTAGGAAGAAGCAGTTGAAATAGTGTATTTTCCTCATGTTTCTATACTAAACTGAGGAAAATTACCATATACACATAATACAAATAAGTTGATTTTTCACGTATTTTAATTTATTTTTATTTTTTAGTTTTGAGTTGGGTCTCACTCTGTCACCCGGGCTGGAATGCGGTGGCAGGATCACGGCTAACCATAGCCTTGACTTCCCGGGCTCAGGCAATCTTCTGCCTCAGCCTCCCCAGTAGCTGGAACTACAGGCATACACCACCATGCCCAGCTAACTTTTTTGACTTATTGTAGAGACAGGTCTCAAACATCTGGGCTTGGACTATATTCTTGCCTCCCAAAGTGCTGGGATTACAGGTGTGAGCCACTGCACCTGGTGCATGATGAACTTTAAGTAAGATTTATTTTGACTGGGCATGGTAGCTTACACTTGTAATCCCTGTGCTTTGGGAGGTCAAGGTGGAGGATTGCTTGAGGCCAAGAGTTTGAGACCAACCTAGGCAACATAGTTAGACCCCCAATCTCTACAAAATATGTTTTTAAAATCAGCCAGCTACTTGGGAAGTTAAGATGGGGGATTGCTTGAGTCTTGGAGTTCAAGGCTACCGTCAACTGTGGTCATGCCTGGGCAACAGAGTGAGAACTGAGAGAGAGAGAGAGAGAGAGAGAGATTTCTTTTGTGTTTTAATTTGCATTCCCTAGAATCTTGGTACAATTTAAGGGCTGATGTTTTATGGGGGCATGGGAAGAAGAGTACATTTTCAGAAAAGGAAGAATGAGGGGCAAGTAAGAGAATCTAAGGAAACAAATATAGTCGATCCTCATTATTACTGGATTTCATTTTTCTGAATTTGCCTACTTGATAAAATTTGTTTCTCACCACAAAATTAATACTCATGGTGCTTTTGCAATCATTTGGGTGAAAAAGTTTGAGGTACGTGTACTCGTTCCCAGCTGAGGTTGAACAAGGAGGTCCTCTGCCTTCTTGTTTCAGCATTCATACTGCAAATAAGTCTCCTTTTTCTATTCTATGTAATACCACATTTGTTGCACTTTTATGCTTTTTGTTAGTGCTTTCAGTGTTTAAAATGGCCCAACTGTAGTGTTAAAATGCTATACAGTGTTCTAAGTACAAGAAGGCTGTCCTGTGCCTTACAGAGAAAATACACGGGTTGGTTAGGCAAGCTTAGTTCAGGCACCAGCTGTAGTACTGTTGGCTGTGAGTTCAGTGTTAACAAATCAACAGTATATAGTCTATAAAATATCTTTAAACGGAAACACGCATAATATTGTGACCCATTGACAACAGTGTTGTGATGAGAGGCTTGCAGAAACTTAACCCTGTATTTCCCCTAGCAGCAGTGGTTCAGTATTCTCTGATTCAGTGTTTACAATGACTT
Organism: Tarsius wallacei; assembly: GCA_963574415.1. Lineage (NCBI taxonomy): Eukaryota > Metazoa > Chordata > Mammalia > Primates > Tarsiidae > Tarsius > Tarsius wallacei. Next base: position 8,659 of record CAUYQG010124433.1, on the reverse strand, counting down.
TATAGAATATAACTACTATGAATAATGAGAATCAACTGTATAAGGTGGTGCATTATTGAGAAAACACAGCTGGTTACCTACTTTTGTAGAGATGTCCCTCAGACCACATGAGACCACTGTGCCACAGAACAGCCCATGGTAGAGGGAGTAAGGGCAAGCAGTTTATCTGCTGGCTTCTTACTATGTCCCATTTCTTACTGGTCAATGTCTGCTCCTGGGGTATTGAACTTTTGTATACTTCTTAATTTTGTTCCCAGGCTTCTTTGAGTAGCTGTTGGGGAACCAGAGCTTCTGTTGGTTCTGTTTAGTGGGAACTACAGACTGGAGCTGTGGTTTGCCTCTCCTCTTTTCTGGGAGAATTTATAACTGTAGGAACTCTGTGAATTTACTGGGGCTGAGGCCAGGAGTGGGGTGAGAGGTGATAGTGGGGTTAGTGAGTGTGCAAGCAGGGCCAAGCAAATTCAAAGTGGGGCATATTCTAGGACTTACACATGTAGTCTGGGAACAACGTAAATATGTGTTTTAGAATACTGAGATTTTAAAATAAGAATGATGTCTTATGTAAATTTACAAAATGCCCCATTGATATTAAGAAGTTCCAAGTAGATAGAACCGTAATACTGTTGCCTTCTCTATGTTGTTATATGACAGCTGTCAACTCCTGGGAGTACACCGCCAAATTAGAAGATCTTGAAGATCCTGCCAAAAATCTGTGTACTATCTTAGCATAAAAAGTTTAATATTTATAAAAGCTTCTAACATTGTGATAACCTATAACTATAATCAAAACTTGCTACTTTGACATAGCAAGTAAATCTATTTGTACTCAGGCCACACAATTCTCATTAATGACAGTTTTATATTTGTTTTAGTTTCATTTATCATGACTAAAATGTACATCTCTTGAGAGGTTCTCCCATGATTGTGTCTTGTTTATTGTGTATCCTCTCAGTCTGCTAGTGCTTGCTTATTTCAGGCTTATTTTCCTCAGCTATGTTACCCTCTGTCTCTCCTTATTGCTCTTACCTGCTCATCTTCCAGTAATCTCCCATCATCAAGACTTTGACAGCAAACTCAGAGTTTTGCTCCCTCGCCCAAACCCTACTGTCACATAGATGACTTCAGCTTATTTTCAATCAGATAGCATTCCTCCCCCTTTCTCTACTCATAAGTCTCCAGTGGCTTCTTCTCACACTTGAGGCAAATTTCAAGACTCTTTTGAAAGCCCAAAGCATTCTATGCTACTTCTTACCTTCTTTCCTACACTTTCCCATTTAACTCAACCATAGTGGCTGCCTTGTGATTCTTTGAGTATTACTAATATGTTTTCATTTTAGGGCCTTTTCACTTCTATTTCTTCTGCTAGGAATGCTTTCTTCCAGATGTTTGTATAGTACAGTTGACCCCTGAACAGTGTGGTGATTGGAGGCACCGACCTCCCACACAGCTGAAAATCTGCTTATAACTTTTGGCTTCCCCAAAACTTAACTACTAACAGCTTACTGTAGATCAAAAGTCTTACTGTTAACATAAACAGTGGATTAAAACATATTTTGTATGTTACATGTAAGCTAGAGGAAAGAAAAAATTAAGAAAATCTTAAGAAAGAGAAAATATATTTGTTATTCCTTAAGTGGAAGTGGATCATCATAAAGGTCTTCATCCTCATCATCTGAGGAAGAAGAGGAGGAGGAGAAAGAAGAGAGGTTGGTCTTGCTGTCTCAGGGATGACAGAGGTGGAAGAAAATTTGCATATAAAAATTTAAATCCCTGTTGTTTGAGGGTAAACTCTACTCCTTCACTGTAGTCAGGTCTGTACTCAAATGTCTCCTTTTTGAAGAGGCCTCCTCTGACCTCCCTATCTAAAAGAACATTCTTATCCTACTTTTTTATTCTTCATAGTACTTATTACCTCGATGTTGCTTATTTATTTTTTCTACTAGAATAAAGGAAGGAATAAGCTTTGTTTTGTGTACTGTTGTGTTATATCTCCTCTGTGGGACAAAACCATAACCCTGCAGATGAGTGACAGTAAAAGAAATTGCACACTTCTGTGAATAGGTGACATCATCAATTAATATGTTGTTTTTAACCTCAACTGGACCCTCAGCAACGTCCAGTGATTCCGTTTTGTTTTAGTAATTCTTAACTTCTGACTTCTACACACCTATTAGATTGCTTGCTGCACTGGGATATTTTATCCCACGTGCACCTCTAATTCAGCAACTAAAATTAAACTAATCTCTTCCATCCACTGCAACCCTGACTGTATTCACGTCTCGTCACCATTCATGTAGTTGCCCATGCCTGGATCCTGAGAGTTAATCCTTAACTTCCTTTTTTTTTCCCTCCGACATTTATATAGTCATCAAGTTTTGTCATTTCTACCTTCTACTTGTCTCCATTAGTTTACTTATTTCTATCCCTTCTGCCATTTTAACTACTGTCATCTTTCACCTGGATTGGTGGTACAGTTTTTAAATGGACTCCTTGCTTCCTCTTTGCAGCTAGAGTAATCTTTCTGAAGTACAGATCTGATTATGTCAGTGCTTTGCTTAAACTGTGCAATGACTTTCCATTGCTTTTGGGATTAAAACCAACATGGCTTATCAGGCTCTTCATTATGTAGTTCCTGCCTGTCTCATTAGCTTCATCTCCTGCCACTGACTACAGTATAGCCATATTGAACATTTTACAGCTTTAAGATGAGCCATTTTTCTCCCCTCTCTAGATGACTACACATGCTTTCCGCTTTCTTAAGGTGCTCTCTATCTTTGCCCTGTTCCAACCTAGAATATTAGGAATCTTTGCTAATTTCTTTATGGCATTTATTATAGTACTTGTCATTTATTATTCTAATTGTTTGTTTTATTGTCTTTCCCTTAGTAGACTAAAGATTTCTAGAGGTCTGGGAATATATATGTCTTGTATTCTGAACAGCTAACTCACATCTGGCATATAGTAGGCCCTCAAATATTTGGTGACTGAATGCTTATTTAATTGGATATCCAAGGGTATCCAAAACAATTAATTATCCAAAATTTATTTCTTTGTATTTAAAATGGCATGCTTATTCAAGGGGAGGGTGCAAAAACCACAGAATTTATTTATAAAAAGTTGTGCATTTATTCTTACATGATTAAACTTCAGTCACTTTTTTTTTCGTAAAGTAAGTCCTTTATTTATTTTTTTAGCAGACATTAATTGACAGGATACAAATTATTTACCATTAATATAGTTTTATTTTTGTCATTATTAATTGCCCAAGGTAAAGAACTTCAGTCACCTTCAAAGTGCTCTCTGATGTAATATGCCTATTGAGACATTTTTTACACTGCTCAAAACAGTCTTTGAACTTGTCAATTTTGGTGCTTTTTAGTGTTTTCTGTTTTTGTTTCACCTCTTTCACATCTGCATTATGTTTCCCTTTGAGGACTTTCTTCACCTGGGGAAACAAAAAAAGCCACTCAGGGTGAGATCAGGTGAAAAGGGAGGGTGGGTAATGGGGGTCATGCCATTTTTGGTTAAAAACTGCTGAAAACTCAGTGGGGTGTGGTGGGCAGGTGTGCTTGTAGATCACCCACCATGAAATGGGCAAACGTGTTGAAAGAATATTAAAAAAAAAATTCACTGAAGCCAAATGCAGCCTCTCACATCAAAGCTAGCTTGTACACTGAAGGGTTCCTAGAACACTCACCAAACGGGGGAAGCCTGTACTACAAAAAAAAAGCTTATACTCCAAAAAAATAATTCCAGTTTTTTTGGGGTCTCACTCATCCATAGATCAAAATTATGTAATGGTTTATCTTTTTTATTCCTTCCATGCTCTTACCAGAAGTAATTTAAGTTAAAAGAAAAGTAGATGTAGGACAATAAATTGAAACTTGGAATGACTGTGTTCTACAGGTAGAGCATTCCTAATTTGAAAATCTGAAATTTGAAATTCCCCCAAATTCAAAAGTGTTTGAGCATTGATATGAATCTCAGAAGTCATGTTCAAAGGAAATGTTCATTGAAGCATTTCACATTTTGGATTTTCAAATTTGGGATGTTCAACTGGTAATTATAATGCAAATATTTAAAAGTTTGAAAAAAAATCAATATCCAAAACACTTCTGAACCTAAGCATTTGGATAAGAGATACTTAACCTTTATTTATACTGTGTAAGCATTAGTTGTATGCATTTGTTAGAGGTGGCCACAAATCTTTGAAGGGATCTGTGGCAGTAATGTCAGTTGTCCCACATATCTCATTTTTCCTTCTTCTGTAGTAATAAAATACCTGGTGGTTTTGTTGGGCAAATGGATACCGCGAATTAAGACTAGATTTACTAGATTGTCTTGCAGCTAGTTATAGTTAAGTGATTATGTTCTGGGTAATTGGGTATAAATGAACATGGCATATACAACATATGTGGACTTAATGGGTGGAGCTGAAGAAGCTACCTTAGAACACAAAGTGCTTGTGGAGGCAAGTGTAACAAGATAGAAGGAACTGGAACCCTGGGTACATGGAGAGCCTACAAGCCTGGAACACTGCCTTGGATTTTTGCTTGAGAGAGAAATAAACATCTGTATTATTTAAGCCATTGTTATTTTGGATTTCAGGTACTTGCAGCGGAACCTGTACAGCTGCCAAAACTTATTTAACAGATGGATCATGTACCCTGCTGGGAACTCTTGCGTACTCTCTTGTTGGGGATATCATTGTCTCTTAGGCATTGCCTCTTATGCACCATAGTAATATGGGTTGTAAAGGCAGCTCAACAGTCTTTTGGTTTCATATCTTACTTGAGTTGGGAATGTGTGCTATAAATAGAAAATAAAAGTAAATAAGAGAAAATACCATAGAATCAACAAAGAACTTGAGTAGGCAAACAGAGGTCTTATTCAATAAAGAATTTAAAAGCAAGACATGCCATATTTAAGTCACCAGATAAATCAACTGGATCCAGAGATGAAATTTGATGTATCTGTTTATTTAACTAAAATTTATTCTAACAATCTGCTACTTCTTAAGGACACAGATTTTAAAAGTTAGTTTTGTCTAGCCTCTCAAAATTAGAAGACAAACACATTACCTTAGGAAAAAACAAACAAAAAGACCCCCTGAAACCTGGTTATAGTAATCTAATTCTTAACTCTGATTATTTGGCAAATACTTTATAAATCTTAGCAGTATTGAGGGTATTGGTAAGTGAAGAGTACTTTAAAATAAGAAGCTTAATTTATAAATATAGGAAATAATCACTATAAAAGTGTTTGTCAAAATATATTTTCTTAATACTTCAACAACTTATAGCAAATTTTTTTAAAAGTTACTATGCTGTGACCTAGACATTTTGTTTCTACAAGTCTTTGGAGATAGAGGAGGAGGTCAGTAGTGTGTTACACTTAGAAATGTGAACTTTTATTTAAAATGAGATGATTAAATTTTGACATATTCTTAATTGTATGCAACCATTTAAAATAATGCTTTGGAGGCTGAATATGGTGGTGGCTCACTTCTGTAATCCCAACACTTTGGAAAGCAGAGGTAGGAGAATTGCTGGAGACCAAGGTTCAAGACCAGCCTGGGCAACATAGCGAGATCCTATCTCTATTAAAAAAAAAAAATTAACCATGTATAGTGGTGCACGCCTGTAGTACTAGCACCTTGGAAGGCTGAGGCAGGAGGATTGCTTGAGCCCAGGAGTTCAGGGTTGCAGATGAGCTACCATTGTGCCACTGCACTCCAGCTCAAGCAAGAGAGTGGGTCCTTGATGCTAAAATAAAAAAATTTTAAATGCTTTGAAAATGTATTTAATAATAGGAAAAAGTAATTGGCTAAAATATGTTTAGTGAGACAAATTACTTTTTGAGACAAATTGTGGAAAAGAATAAAAGATGTAGTAAGTAATTCAAATGCACAAATGAATCCTAGTATACGTGATAACAGATCCTTCAAAATGATGAGCAAAAGATAGACTGTACAAGAAATAAATGGTGTTGAAGCAGCTAGGTAGCTATCTGGGAAAAATAATGTTGGATCCTTATTTTGCACTCTATATCAAGATAGGTACAAATGTATCATGGAGGTAAATGTAAAAAAAGAATAATAAAATACCTCAGGTTGGGGTAATATCTTGCTATTATGCCAAATTTGTGAAAGAAAAATTGATAAAATTTTCTGCTTGAGAAAAATATTAATGAAAAATGCATGACATTAGAGAACACCATAATTAAAGTCAAGAGATAAATGAAAAACAACCAAAAAAGTTATTTATAGTTCACTTATAAACAAAGAAGTCAACTCTATAGCATATAAAGTATTTGTAGACATCAGTAATATATTAGACAAACAACTGAATGGAAAAAATCAGCAAAGCACATGAGATTACAGAAAATGACATAAAAATGTGGAAAATTTTTAACCTCACATACATAAGAGGTTAAAATATGCTGAGATGCCATTTTTCAGATTTCCAGAAACTCTAAAGTTACCTATCATCCTGAATTATCTTGTCTGTGTGTATATAGTCACTCTTGTGGAGTGATGATAGGAGTAAAAGTTGTTTCAGTTTTTTATGGAGGGCAATTTGGTAATAGCTGTCAAAATTATAAAAATTTATATTGTTTGACCCACTAGTTTGACTTAGGAATGTATATTGTAAATGTACATGTTTGAAATGACATGTACAGGATTGTTAATTGTAGTATTTTTGTAATAGCAAAAAAATAGTAAACCTTAGTGTCTGTCAACAGGGAAATGCTTATGATGGAATTTTAAGCAGCTGCAGAAGAGAATGGGAAAGCTCTTAGTGTCTGACATGGAAAGATCTCTAGGATGAGTTGTTAAATGGAAAAAGCCCATCTCATGCTCCATGTGTTTATTTACTTATTTTCTTTTTTTATTATAAAGATGTATACAAATGTTGATTATGCAGGTACCCTCGTTGATGAGGTATGCCCCTCCCTCCCCTAGCAGTTTCCCTCAACTGCCAATCCCACCCTCCTCCCCTGACAGTTTCCCACTGTTGCCAGTCCCTTTCTTATAGTATTATAATAATTGTTCAAGATCCGCTTATGAGTGAAAACATATGCTACTCTGTTCGTTTCTTTGATAGATCACTGAGTATGATCAACTCTAAATCCATCCAAGTTGCTGAAAAGTCCATATGTTTGTCCTTCTTTATGGCTGCATAATATTCTATTGTGTATATGTACCACATTTTTAAAATCCAGTCTAGCTTGGATGGGCGGCATGGTTGGTTCCACGTTTTTGCTATTGTGAATAGAACTGCAACAAACATACATGTGCAGGTATCTTTTTTGTAGAATGATTTGAGTTCCTCTGGGTATATTTCCAATAGGGGGATTGCTGGGTCATATGGAGGGTCAATTTCTAGTTCTTTCAGAAATCGCCACACTGTCTTCCAAAGAGGTTACACTAGTTTGCATTCCCACCAGCAGTGTAGAAGTGTTCCTTTTTCTCTGCATCCTCACCAGTATCTGTTGTTGTTTGTTTTATTAATAATGTTCATTCTTACTGGGGTTAGGTGGTATCTCAGTGTGGTTTTGATTTGCATTTCTCTGATGATGAGTGAGGCTGAGCACTTTTTCATGTGCCTGTTGGCTGCCTGTATATCTTTTGAGAAGTGTCTATTCATGTCTTTTGCCCACTTTTTAATGGGGCTATTTGTTTTTTTCCTTTAGGCACGTTTGAGTTCCTTGTAGATCCTAGATGTTAGGCCTTTGTCAGATATATGGTTGGCAAATATTTTTTCCCATTCTGTGGACTGTCTCCCTGCTCTCTTGATGGTTTCTTTTGCTTTGCAGAAGCTCGTTAGTTTGATGAGGTCCCACTTGTCTATCTTATTTCTTAGGGTATGGCCTTTAGGGTTCTGAATAGATATTGGTTGCCAGTTCCAATTTCCATAAGGGTGTCTCCTGCATTTTCTAAAATTCTTATAGTTTGAAGTTTTACATTTAGGTCTTTGATCCATTTAGAGTTAATTTTGTGTATAGTGATAGGTAGGGGTCCTGTTTGAATCTTCTGCATGTGATCAGCCAGTTTTCCCAGCACCATTTACTGAATAGGTTCTCCTTACCCCAGTGGTTGTTGTTGGAAGCTTTGTCAAAGATGAGTTGGTTGAGAAATTGAGGCTTTGCTTCTGGAATCTCTATCCTGTTCTATTGGTCTTATATGCCTTTTCTTGTACCAATACCAGGCTGTTTTGATTACTGTAGCCTTATAATAAAGTTTAAAGTCTGGAAGTGTGATACCTCCTGCTTTGTTTCTTTTGCTGAGGATTGTTTTGGCCATTTGTAGTCATTTGTGTTTCCATATGAATTCTGTATTGTCATTTCCAGGTCTGAGAAGAATGATGTTGGTAACTTCAATGGGTATTGCACTGAATCTTTAGATTGCCTTTGGTAGGATGGACATCTTAACAATGTTGATTTTAGCTGGACTCGGTGGCTCAGCCTGTAATCCCGTGCTTTGGGAGGCTGAGGTGAGTAGATTGCCTGCGCCTATGGGTTCGAGACCCACCTGGGCAACTTGGTGAGACCTCATCTCTACAATAAAATCAAAAAATTAGCCGGGCGTGGTAGCGCGCGCCTGTAGTTCCAGCTACTTGGAAGGCTGAGGCGGAAGGATTGCTGGAGCCTAGCAGGT
>CAUYQG010124432.1:0-22785 GCA_963574415.1 Tarsius wallacei | reverse complement strand
CCGGAGCCCAGCAGGTTGAGGCTGCGGTGGCCAGGAGCGGCCACTGCACTCCAGTCTGGGCGACAGAGTGAGACTCCAACTCAAAAAAAAAAAAAAAAAAATTGTCCTGGTCACTTGTCTCTACTGTCTCCTCCCTCTTTTGTAGATTGCGGCTGCCTCTCTTTTTTCTTTTTTCTTTTCTTTTTTTTTTGAGTCTAAATCTCTCGCCCACAACCCTTGACCTGCTGGGCTCAAGTGATCCTTCTGCCTCAGCCTTCCAAGAGGCTGGAACCACAGGCATGTGCCACCACATGCGGCTAATATTTTGATTTATTGTAGAGATGGGGTCTCCCCAAGTTGACCAGGCTGGTTTTAAACCAATGGGCTCAGGCAGTCCTCTTGCCTCCGCCTCCCAAAGTGCTGGGATTACAGGCGTGACCCATCGCACCTGGCTGGCTGCCTCTCTTGATTGTACAGTAGTTGTACCACAATTCTGAGATCTAAGTGTTTTAGATTTATCTGTTGGTTATATTCATGTGGACTTTCAAAGGATAAAATTTGGAGGGATCCTGAGGAAAAGAAGAGTAACAATATTTGTTTATTATTTTTTTTTGTAAGAGCTTAGTAGCAAAGCTCAAGATAATATAAATGAGTGATTGATGATGTCTATCTGTGTCTTTCTTTTTCCCCCCCATAACAGATGAGAGCTACTGTTCACATAATTCAACAGTTAGTGGTTGTCATGTGGTGAACAGGACAGAGCTCTGTTCTGGTAAGTATTGCTATCCGCTGCTGGCTAGGTGGTCACAGAGAGGTGAGGTAGATCATTGCCTCAGAAAACCCAATTTTGATGTTTTGCTTGAAGCATTGCCATAATGCACATCTTGCTAGAAATATGAATAGTACACCCATTGATTGATTTTAAAAATGATCTTTTGAAGCTTGGTTTAATGATTTAGTTCTGTGAAATGCTGTAATTAGAGATGCTTCATCCCCTACTTTTTTTTTTTTTTCTGTTAGTTTAAACTTCCAGGAATTCACTGCAGTTTAGACTATTTGCATCTTTACAGGCCTGGACAACCTTGTTCTAGCACTTTTGGGTCTGTGGAACTGGTGATTTTTTACATTTAGTCTCCAGCATAGTTTGTGCTTTTAGCTAAATGAACCTCATCTATATCCATGTACTGTATTGTAATTTGAGAAACTTGACTATTCTTTAACCTTTGCTCTTAACCCAGGAAAGTGTTAAAATTCCTCGTTGAAACAGCTGGTTTTGCTAATGAGATTATAAAATAATGGGAAAATTATACTCCTTATTTGGCACATAGTATTAGTTATTTTAATGTGTGTTAGAAAAAACTAATAACTATCAGACCTGTGATATTATGATATTATTGCTTAGAGACAAGATTAAGTAAAACATTTTTTAAAACATTGACTTAAGAACAATTGAATAAGTAATACTGCTTATTTGATGATGTACCAGTTGGAATTAGTTTCAATTGTAAAGAACAAAAACCCTCAGATTACAAGGGCTTTTGCAATGGGCAGATCTACTTCTCTCATGTAAGGGAAGTTCTAGCTGTAGCAGTTGTATAGCCATTAGGGGCTCAGGCTCCTTTAGTTTTTACTCTTTAGTTTCTCGAAAATAGCTCTGACTTTACCGTCCAAGGTGGGTACTCATGTTCTAGTCATCACATTGATTTTCCTGCCAGCAGTAAAAGGAAGGGATAAGAGAGTCTGTGTGTACTTTAAGGATGCTTCTTAGAAGTTACTCATGGCTACCTAGATGCATGGGAGACCAAGAAATGTCTTTCCTGGAGGAAGGGAGGCGTTCTAAAAATCAGTGGTTCTATTTCTAAAGAAGAGGAGACTGGGATTAGGTGGGGGCACCTGTCAGACTCTTCTACAGGAGTATTTCAGTGCTATAAAAATTGTGAAGGTTGTACTCAAATGATTGCAGGCTGGGAAATAGCATTCTAGATTGTGATATTTTAGACAGCTTTATATATATGGTTGTTTGTTTGTTTTTTAATAGAGCCCACTGCCACTCCGATGCCAACCAATTCTACAGGTAATTAAAGAAGATTGACTCTTCCTCTGTCTTTTGGTAGTTTTAAGTTTTCTTGTTGCATATAGTGTTGTAATTAAATATTTAAAAGTTGTTAGTATACTTTTAAAAATTAGTAAAGACTTGTTTAAAGTCTTGAATCACAATAATTACATCATCATGTACTATTTGTGGTGGGGACACATAACTCCAGTGTTTCACATTCATGAATCTGAGCAGATTTGCTGAGGCTTTATACATTAAGTTTACAAACTCCTTTTTTATGGAGTTTGTGGAAATCTTGGGAAATACAGAAGCCTAAAAGAAATTTTAATGCCCAGTGTTTAGAGGTACACCAAAATGTTTTCAGTGATTAATTTCTTCCAGTCTTTTCTATGTCTTTAAATCAACACACTTTTTATAAAATTTGCTGACATGCTTATGCACCTTTGCATTTCCCCTCTTGCTGGAAGCATTGCTGTACACTTACCCCACCCTGCTCTGGATTGAACAGTTAGGTCATCTCTCATTGTCCATGAAGTGAACATCTTACATGGAATTATATTTGTATTTATGTCTGATAGGATTGATTCAAACATAACTCTTCTGTTAGAGAGTGTGATTATTTTAAGACTCTTGATACTGATTGCTTTCCCGATTTTCATTTTTGTCAACAACTAAAAAGTATTTACCACCCCCTTCAACAGCCTTAGATAATATCTCCTTTTAAAAATTCACTAATTTGATAGGAGGAATAAATAGTTAACATTTTACCAATATTAAGTGTATCTTTAGCAGGACGAGTCTTAGGCTAGATGGTAGGGACAGAAGTAAGCCAGCATTTTGTCTGCTACAGGAATACTGAAAGGCATTAGTAAACACTATGTATTGGGTAGTGTGGGAACTTGTAGGAAGGCATGTGTATTGGGTAGCATTTCCATGAAAGAAAGCCCTGAGAGGTACATGCAAGAAACTAACAGTATGTGGTTGTAGGTATAGTTTTTCAGAGGAAAAAGTAGTCAGATGCTGTAATGAGGACAAGCACTTACTTTAAAAAGACTTGGACAGTGGTGTATTGGCACTGGCTTGGACCAGCTTTTAATAACCAATGGTGCTCAGCTATTCCCGAGCCTGGGTTCAGTAATACCATGTTGGTAACATGAAATTGGCTCCAGTGGAAATACTCACGCCATGGAAGAATACAAATGCTGCAGACTTACTTTGAGCTGGTAATGTCATGTTGTGCTTGTAAACACTTAGCACCCAGTTAAAGATTGTTGAAAGCCCAGTTGTAGTAAGAAAACAAACCTCTCAAAGGTGGGATGTGAATAGAAAGAGAGGAGGAGACAGTTTCCCCAAAACCACTGTGGGTTTGCTTCCACTTGTTTCCCCTTTGAGTCTACTCTTGATATAGTTCTCTGTTGCTTGCTGTAGCCTGGGTCCCCCTGTGAGCTATTAGTCTTGTTTTATCTGTCTTTGGTTCTGTTTTATCTGTCTTTGGTTCTGCCAGGGCTTGCCTACAGAAAATGCATCAGTTGATTGACACTAGTTGAAAACCTTTAGGTGGTCTCTTTCCATGGGCTGTATGAGGGGGACCACCCCCAGAAAACCAGAATTATCTTTGGGAGGGTGGGCCCTTTGTAATACAGGCTTCTCCCTCTAGGTAAGTATTCTAGGAACCCATTGGTATCTGTGTACCAGCTAGTGTTGTTGTGAGAAGCTGCATTGCTTCGGTGAATTTTTTGGGAGATTCAGCGCATTATCGCTTTTCATGATGGGTGATTTACCACACTGCACTGAGCATTCAGCAGTTTTTGATCAAAAACAGCATGACCCCCATGCCCCACCCTCCCTATTCCCCTATTCTCCCAGTCTTGTCCCCGATTGACTTTTTTTCTTCCCGGGATGAAAATCCTCAAAGGAAAACATTTTGCCCATGTGGGAGAGGCGAAACAAAAAAACGGCAGAAGCACTAAAAAGCATCAGAATGGACAAGTTCAAAAACTGTTTTGAGCATTGGAAAAAGGGTCAGTGTATTGCAACAAACAGAGAGTATTTTTAAGGTGACTGAAATTTAAACGTGAAAATAGATACACAATTTTTTATAGATAAATTCTGGACTTTTTTGTATGAACATTGTATACATTGCTTCTGCTGACGAGAGCAAGTGAGAAATTAAGTGATGGTTAAGGAAATAGTGCAAAGAGAATCTCATTTATGTAGAAAGGTGTGAAATGGGGTTTATCATAGCAGCCCTCCACCAGTACGGATCTTATGAATGTTTAACAACAGAATGACAAAATTATGTCAGAGATACAGTGGGGAATGTTCATAATATTTTAAATAGAAGACAAACTGTATTAAGCAGTTCTAGTACAATTTTAGCTTTTGTTATATACATGCCTAGAAAAATGTCTAGCAGTAAGTAGCACATTAATCCGAGTGATGGGATTGGTCAGATATCTTTACTGTACTTTCTGAATTTTCTTATCACCAACAGCAACTTTTATAACCTGAATTTTTTTGTAATGAAAGGAACATATAATAGGTCAATAAAAGTGTATACTCTAAATAGTGCCTTTATTTTGAAAACACTGTCAAAATTTAAAGTTAAAGTTAAAAATAAATTTTTTGCCTCTTTACAAAAACATATAACAGGTCAATAAAGGTATATACCTTAAATAGTGTCTTTATTTTGAAAATACTGTCAAAATTTAAAGTTAAAAATAAATTTTTTGTTTCTTTACACAAAAGATGTAATTTTTACTGTCCCACCGGTGGGTAGTGAGAACCAAATAGCAAAGTTGCAGATTTTTTTTTCCCTAACATTGCCAAACAAAATTAGTAATAGTGTTTTAGGATTGAAAATAATTTTATATGTGTTTAATCTGTAAAGTGTATATTTTACAGTTGCACAGAATATACACTTATACAAGCAATAAAAACCTTGAGGGGAATAATGAGCCTTAATATAATCCTACCCTCTAATCTAGGAATTCTGTATAAGAATGAGTCCTATTAGAGATAAGATCAGAGATTTACCTGTAAGATATTCCCAGCATTGGTAGATGAGGTACCTGTTCAGTCAAAACCAGGATGGATGAAGTTTGCACAGCAGTGCTCAAAGCAAGAGGGAAAAGAAAGTGAGCGTGTATGAACATATCCAACAGTGTTACGAGACTGCTATCTGTGTGTTTCTATGAGTAGAATCAGTACTAATAGGAGAAGTCTGATCAGATCTTTCAGAAATGTCCACGAAACTCCCTGTTGACTCCTGAAAGTTAGCTCCCAGGAGTTGGACTGCCTTGGGATGTGGGATGCAGAATGGGGACAGGCTGCCTGGTGCGAGTCCTGGTCTTCACCAGTCTACCTTTCAGCTATATTCTTGTCTCACAGCTGTCAAGCCCTGCTCTCTGGGTGTATAATTACTGTTCAAGCACATGGCTTCCTCCATTGGGAGAATTTGGGAAGATGCTTATCCTGTTGAGATTTTTGTTTTATTTTGCTTGTTTTAAAGACAATCAAATGCAGTAAGAAATATTTCTGTGCTTCGTCAACAGTGACTTGGCACCCTTTTCCTGTCTTCTTCTGTGGGTTAAGAATATCACGTTGAAGTCTATTCAGTTATGTACTTTAAACAGAAATAATATTTGTTTCCAAATTCTCTTTAGCTCTCAATTTTATTTTTCTGAAGCAGTGCAAAAGCATGACCCCTGTGCCCCACCCTCCCTATTCTCCCAGTCTTGTCCCCAATTGACTTTTTTTCTTCCCGGGATGAAAATCCTCAAAGGAAAACATTTTGCCCATGTGGGAGAGGTGAAACAAAAAACGGCAGAAGCACTAAAAAGCATCAGAATGGACAAGTTCAAAAACTGTTTTGAGCATTGGAAAACACCTTCTATTTTTCACCTCATATGATTACTCTTCCTCATCTCCCCCTAAATTATTACTAGCTGCCCACCAGAGTAAGCAGATCCTCCTGGGAAGCCTCCGCACCTTGAAGCCTGACTAACCTATTTCCTGGGACACATAAGGAACACTGTTAGCCAGGGACTCCTGTAGCACCCTCTCTAAAAATTTGAATCCTGACTTGGATAGTCTCTTAATAAAACTTTGAAATGTTCTAGCAAACTTTGAATTAATTTAATAGCTGTTTGGATGGTAGGGGAAATGCTAATTTTTGTAAACTATGTTCAGGTCCTTTTTTTCTAATACTGCATGAGAACCCTTATAGATGACACCTTATAATATACACTGATAGTTTGATATTCCCTTAATAAGAGTGCTTCAGTTCCTAAAATGATTTTGAAGTCAAGCTGATTCTCAGTTTGCATTCTTTAGAGGCATCATTGGATAGTATTTTGGTCTCATGCATGTGGTAGATTAGCGCTTACCCCTGGACTTTTATTTTATTTTATTTTATTTTATTTTATTTGAGTCTGGGTTTCACTCTTGACCAGGCTGGAGTGCAGTGGCACGATCATTCTTGACCTCCTGGGCTCAACTGTTACTCCCATGTCAGCTTCCTGAGTAGCTCGGACTAACAGGCACATGCCACCATACTTTGCTGTTTTTTTGGGGGGGGGTGGGTTGTAGAAATGAAGCAAGATGAAGTTTTTGCAGATTTTATCCAGGTGTATATGTAGATTTTATACATAGATATTAACATAGATAAGTTTTATGATTGCTGTTTTAAAATACATTTAAATGCAATATTCTTGAATGTGTAGATATGTTAGTGAACCATTAACTGAAATTTGGCTTTTAGTCTCTAAAAAAATGGAATGCATGTTGAAAGCGGTAGCATTACTTTTAAAAGATGTTGAGAAGCTAGAAATTTAAGGTTTTAAATACATTTTGTTTTCATTCCAGCTAAAACCACAACTCTGCCTTCCCCTTCTACAACTTCTACAACCTCGGTTTCTACAGCAGGTAATTGAAACTTTTTATTTTTTTATTTTTTATTTTTTAAAATGTATTGTAGAGATGAGGTCTCACCAAGTTGCTCAGGCTGGTCTCAAACTCGTGGGCTCAGGCAGTCCTCTCAGCTTGGCCTCCGAAAGTGCTGGGATTATAGGCGTGAGGCACTGTGCCTGGCCGATTGAAGCTTTTTAAACTAACAGTGATGTCGATGTGTGTATGATGTTGCCTCTTATTACTTGTACCATCATTTTCCATTTTTGTTTGTGAATGATTATGGAATTGAAGTTCATCTCTTACATGTGGGGAAACCAAAGCAGTAAGCTGATAGAGCAGTAGCGATAACTTTGCTGGAGTTCTCTTCTAGTTTTTATTTTATTTTTAATTTTTTGAGTTGGAGTCTTACTCTGTCACTCAGGCTGGAATGCAGTGACACAATCATGGCTCACTGCAGCTTCAGCCTTCTGGGCTTAAGTGATCCTCCTTTCTCAGCCTCCCAAGCAACTGGGACTGCAAGTGTGTGCCACCATGCCCAGCTAATTGACGAGGTGTTGCTGTGGTGCCTAGGCTAGTTTCAAACTCCTGGGCTCTAGCGATTCTCCCTCCTTAGCCTCCCAGAGTTTTGGGATTACAGGCCTGAGCCACCACACCTGGCATTTCTTGTAGTCTTTAAGTGTGTAATCACATTTGGCTTGACACTTGAGAATTAAGTAATAATGTTTTCCTAAACCTTTTCAGTACAACTTGTATGTGAAATCTGATTTGTAGCTACTGATCATTGTTAGGGATTGGTTGTGTGGTGTATTAGACCATGGCAATTTGAGTGAAGATACTATATTCATCTTTTTTTACTGAGAAAGGTCTAAAAAATTGGATCTCTATTAGATCCTCATCATCTTTCTTACTGTTTCTTAACATTTCTCAACAACTGTTGAGAGTGCTTGTGAGAATTAACTTGCTATTAGCCAATGATTTGACACATTGTTATTGAAATCATATATGTGGGTTGTGTCACAAACAGCATAAGTACACAGATTAGGAATCCTTTCCTCTCACCATATTTAAGAAAAACTGTCTTGGCCAGGTGTGGTAGCCTGTAATACCAGCATTTTGGGAGGCTGAGGTAGGAGGATCACTTGAGGCGGAGTTTGAGACAAGCCTGGCAACATAACAAGGCCCCATCTCTATTATTAAAAACATTTTTTTTTAAACATAAACGTCTTGATGCTGGTGTGAATGTTTTTGTTGTTTCTTGGTTTCATGCTTGAGTTCCCTTTCTCTCAGTTTCAGTGAAGCCATTTTATCTTCACAAGAGGGAGCACAAAACAGTCGTAGTTAATTTTGAAGCTGGCTGGCTTGTGTACAGCTGTCAGAACCAATGGTCACTTGAGAGTTTGCTTAAGTAAAAAGTAACATTAATTTTAAATATGAAACTGCTTTTTCTTAAAATGAATGGTGTTTTTTTAGTTTGTTTTCATTGTGTCCTCATTTCTTCTTGAAACATAATCCCTGAAAAGAAATTCAGACTTTTGTTATTTTTTCCTTGACTTGGTAATATTTTCTCATAATGAAAAATTTGTTGACGGAGCTTGCCTTTAATGACAAGTTATTTTACTTGAAATTATACATTGCAGATCCTTAAGATTATTTTTGAAACAGGAAAAATTATAGTAGAATTTTTTCTGTTCTATTATATATTTTCTATTATATAATAATATCTAGTTAAATTCAAAAGTCATGAATTTTCAATATAAATACTGATATTAGTATTCTAGCAATTAACTAAAAATAGATAGTCAGAAGTTATTGCATATTTTAAAAGGGCTTG
Organism: Tarsius wallacei; assembly: GCA_963574415.1. NCBI lineage: Eukaryota > Metazoa > Chordata > Mammalia > Primates > Tarsiidae > Tarsius > Tarsius wallacei. Next base: position 14,008 of record CAUYQG010124432.1, on the reverse strand, counting down.
ATATATTCCCAGGACATAATTTATATACCAGGAAAACCTTTTTCTGTTGTTTTCTTATTTGAAGTAGTGTAGCAGCATTTACTACTATATATCCTTGGATGGAATGAAAAATGGAGTTGACGAATGTTGTCTTCCTCAATTAGGGATAAATTCTAGCAGTAAAGACTAAACTCAGGAGAAGGGACATCTTAGAGCTTAACACATGGCAAAACAGAAGCTCAGGTGGGTCTTGAGATGACAATAGAGGATCCTGAGACTGACTGGGGATTGTTTCTCCTGTCTCATCTAACAGGTACACCAAACACCACTTTGACTCCAACCTCACAGCCTGTGCGGAAGTCTACCTTTGATGCAGCCAGTTTCATTGGAGGAATTGTCCTTGTCTTGGGTGTGCAGGCTGTAATTTTCTTTCTTTATAAATTCTGCAAATCTAAAGAACGAAATTACCACACTCTGTAAACAGACCCATTCAGTTAACAAGGACTGGCGATTCATTCATGGAACTCACGGAAACCAAAATCACCCTTCCAGGATGTCCCACTGGGAGACGCTATTCCAGGATCTTTAAATTTCCGGAGGATGCAAATAGGATATTTGGGGGCCTCATCCTTGAAGAAAAACCAGTTAAGTCCAACAGGAGTATTTGAAATATTCTGCATGAATCCTTGTGGCTGTCTTTTATTTTAAATGGCTGCTGCTGTGGGATTGTGTTTTTTTTTTTCTTGACATGCCAAATGTAACCTGTAAGTGATAGAAAACGTTGTCTTGTACGGGCAGCGTCATGACGTTGGCAGTTTAAATGAGTCATTTTCAAGCCTGAAAGCTGCATTATTTTCATCCAAACTCAAGGTGAAATTTAGTGAACAGAATTAAAATGAGTGTGCCAAATGAGTATTGATTAGGTGGATTTGGGGCTATTATTTTAAAAAGAATAAATTTATAAATTTAGTAGTACTAAACTGTATCCTTAGAGTAAAATTTTGTGCTTGATAACAGTTATTTTTTTCTACATTAGAAATAAGATGCCACATAGGGAATTACATTCCAGATTCAAAGAAATGAATGGAAAGGATACAAATCATTAATGTATAACAGGTTATTGTTCATACTTGTAAAGCACCTTAAGTCATGAGAAAATAAAGAATTGTGCCTTAAAAGACAGAGTGAAAGGTAGGCTGCAGCTGAGTGCTGTGATTTTTCTCTCACAAGAAGGAGCATGGATTGGTCTGAGGGGGTAATGTTGATGTGAGCAGTCGGAAAGCTGCTTTTTAGAGGTCATACTGTTAATATTTAATTGAAAATTTATCTACTTTATTTCAGAGCTGAGAAGCTTAATGCTAAAGAATATTATACAAAATTGAAAGCCTTCATATATTGAACTTCCCAACATTTTTCTTATGGCTGTTGAAAAGTATAGTGATAAAATCAATTTAATTATATTTGCCTTTGTACTTCAAAAAGGTATCCTAACACTATTGTATCTTGAAAAAATTTCCACCCAGCTTTCTTAAAAAGTAACTTCTTTCATGAGGCAAGAAGGACATAAGTTGTTGTAGAATCATTTACTATTTAAATGAGACAATCATTTTAAATTTTCAGATGGCACATGTGACCAATGTAATTTCAGAAAACCTAAGAATTTTTGGTTGATCAGATTACTGTAGAATTTGAATGATGATTGCCCTGGATAAATGGCTGTGCTTTCTCTTTTTCTTTCTCCTCTCCCCCTTCTTGGTTTCAATTCCTATAGTATAGTCAGCATACATACCTTTATAGTTTTCTTTTAAAGCGCTAGTTTTTTTTCAGTTTTAGAGGGTTGGTTCTTTCTTGCCTTTGACACATTGGATTACTTCAGAGGCTTTAATTAGTTTACAATGGGCTTTTTCTTTTCTAAGTCATTAAAGTTTTTTTGTTTTAGTTTCTTTAGTATATATTTTATAGTAGGAAGTGACAAATTGCTTTGTTCCATAAACTGAAACTCCTTGCATTTAGATAACGATATTAAAGGTTCTCAAAATGAAGATGTACTGTTTCTTTGTTACTTGCTGGTACAGCTCAAGTTTGTTTTACTTGCACATTTGTACATACACCTAATGTTTTCAAGTGCCTTAATTGTTTAAAGTCTCTGGCTTCAAAGGTTTTGGGGAAAAGGGTAGGTTTACCTCACATCTTTGTGTTTCCATTAGTAGTAATACTTTAGGTACCTCACAAAATTTATGGTGCCATGGCTGTTAGTTTTTAGTGAGTGCTGTAAAGATCAGTTGAAAATACACCGAATTTCCATTTCTCCTCAGGTGGCAAAAATTAGCTACGACTGTGTAATTGTCATTTACCTGGTATGAATTCCTTGCCACACATTAACGTCAACACGTAGCAAATTTTGTGAAAATGTAAGTTGATTTGAAGCTTCTGTAATTTTGAGCACTGCTCTTAACAACAAAAGCATAATATAAAATTAGATTTTGCAAGTCTTATAGATGAGCTCTTACAACAACTCACAGCCTTTTCACTCTTTCCCCCCTTCCTTTAATGATGTAGTATCTTGAGCCATTAATAATTTTTGGGTTTTTTAATCCAGAAGGTATATAGAAACCTCTTCAGATTTTTCATCTGATTTGTTCATGCAGATGTACGTCTATCAGATACCTTATTTTACCTTACAGATATTTGTTGCACAGGCAGACACTGCTGTATTTAGAAATTTCTATTTCAGTTCATTAAAACTGCAAAACCAATCTGTATCACACACCAAACTGATTTCAAATAAATCTACATGTTTATTGAACTAATTGTTTTTTATTGACTGAAGTGTTGCTGCATTTTGATTATGAAACTTAATGCTAGTGGGTTTACCTTATCAGTCCGATTGGGGGTGGATTTTCTACTCAGTTGTCGTTGCTCCTCTAGATCAGCAAATAGTAACTGTCGTGGAGGACAGAGCCTTGGGGTGATGGCTGGAGGGGACCTTGGTCTGCCTGTGGGAGTGACATGCAAACTGGTCTTCACAAACTGCTGGAATTCTGCTGTGTTCCACCAAGAATTTATGAGAAGAATACTGTCTTGTTTTTATCTATGTGAAAGCTTGTTTGTATCTTTCTACCTTTTTAGTTCATATTGCATGTAAAGTAAAATTGAGCTTCTATTTAGAGTTACTTGTTACTAATATATACTACCAACCCACACACTAGCATAAAAAATCTATGGTTCTATTGGTCTGTTCTGGACAAAATCCTATATTAAATCACCAGTCTTAGACTAAGAAGACTGGTGATTTAATGCTCCTCTGTATGCCTTAAAACTTATGGGGGTGGACTTAATTTGCCTTAGAAATAAATCATGGGCACTGTGACTCCCAGCTACTCAGGAGGCTGGGGTAGGAGGATTGCTTGAGGCCAGGCCAGGAGTTTGAGATCAGCCTAGGTAACATAGTGAGACCCTGTCTCAACAAAATTTAAAGAAATTAAGAACTTTTGGTTTCATATTAGTCCATATATGTTGTCAAGTTTGATAAATATTATGGAGTTTTGTGCCAAACTTTAATGTCTTCCTAAAACATTAGGTTGCTATTTTGATATGAATAAAGTTCAAAAGAAGTTTTTCAGATGATGAGAGATCCTATGTATTTACTCATGTAGTGACCATTTCCTGTGCTCTTTGTTATTTATGCAGATAATGTGTTCTTACTGGTATTTTTCTTCTACCTGAAGGGTATGCTTTAACGTTTCTAGTTATGAATATTTATGATTTGTTAACTTGCTGGTACAGCTGTTGTTGATGGATTATTTCAGTTTTTGTGTTTGCCTTCTAATTAGTATTTTGAAATGCAAAAATCTGTGTTTGTCTGTGTCCCTTACACATAATTGGTATAAACTGCCTTTGTTTTTGAAAGATTTCCATTGGGTGGAATTTCTGGGTTGACACTGTGCTTCCCATACTTGAAGGATGTTGACCCTTTGCCTTCTCATTTGCATGGCATCCTATGACTGATTGATGTCTTTATCTGTTGTTCCTCTATCTGTCTTGCTTCTGCCTTTAGGATTTTTCTTTGTCACTGGTTTTGAGAAATTGATTATGGTATGCTATGAAGCAGTTTTGCTTCTTATGCTTGGGGTTCACTGAGTTTTTTGAATGTATCGTTTTCATCAAATTTGGAAATTTTTCAGTCATTGTCTTTTCAAATATTTCTATTTTCTCCCTTCACTCTGTTAGGGATTCCACTTACACAGAGGCTTCTAGAAGTTGACCCACAGCTCACAGATGCACTGGCTTCATTTTTTTGTTTAAAGTTTTCAAAAATTTTATTTTAGATCATTTATATTGCTGTTTATAAGTTCACTAGTGTTTTTTTCTGCTATGGCTAATCTATTGTCTATCTCAGTGTGTTTTTCATCTTAGATGACTTCATTTATAGAAGTTTGGTTTGGGTCTTATATCTTTAATGTCTACATAGTCAGTTGTTATTTTGTTTTTACAGTGTTCAAGTAACAATTTTTTTTTAAAGTCTTATAACAGTTTATTAGCAAGAAGAAGAGAAGGAAAAAGAAAGATTCATGGCAGAAAGACCTGCCATAGGCAAGTTTCTCAAAAAGAAAAACTGTCAAGTTAGTTGGGCTCAGTGGCTCAAGCCTGTAATACCATCACTTTGGGAGGCAGAGGCGAGAGGATTGCCTGAGTCCAGGGGTTCAAGACCAGCCTGGGCAACTTGGTAAGACCGCATCTCTACAATAAATCAAACTTCACCGGGCATGGTGGTATGCACCTGTGGTTCTGGCTACTTGGAAGGCTGAGACAGAAATCTCACCTGAGCCCAGCAGGTCAAGGCTGCGGTGGCCATAAGTGTGCCACTGTACTCCAGGCAGGGTGACAGAGATACTCCTTAAAAAAAAAAAGGAATCACTGCCGAGTAACAAACTTTAACGCCTGTGTCTGCTAATTCTGACATCTAAGTCAGTTTCTTTGATTGATTTTTTTTTTTCCCCCACATTATGGGTCATACTTTCCTGTTTCTTTGCATGCTTAGTAATTTTTTTATTGGATGCCAGATGTAAGTTGTTCTTATTGGGTGCTGGTTATTAAATTCCTATAAATATTCTTGAGCTTTGTTCCAAGACATAGTTACTTGAAAGCAGTTTGATCCTTTTGGGTCTTGCTTTTAAGCTGTGTGAGGTCAGAACAGAACATTTCTTGTGGAGCTGTCTTTTCCCCAGCACCGAGTTCCCTCACGAGGCTCTCTAGCGTGGGTTAGTAGCAACGGGCTATTCCAAGCCCTGTGAAACCCGGCACTGTTTCCTCTAAACCTTCCCCGACTTGGAGTAGTCCCTTCACGTGCACGTGCTAGTCCGCACATTGGGGAATAAACTGAGCAGCACTCTAGATTTCTGAAGTTTTCTCTGCAGCTATCTCCTCCGTGGTCCCCTGTCATGGAAACTGTAGCTGCCTTCCTCTCCCTTGACCTTCAGCTCTTCCTTCTCAACCCAGGAAGCCCCCCGGGTTGCCCCTTCCTGCATCAAGACCTAGAAATTCAAAGCAGTCCGGTGAGTCTGTAACTTCATGTCTTTTAAGGATCACTATTTTTTTTGCCTAATATCCAATGTGTTGAAAAACCACTGTTACATATATTTTGCCCAGTTCTTTAGTTGTTTCAGAATAAATTCAGTGTCTTTGATTCTGGCCAGAAGAAAATATTCCAGGTAGGGTTTTTAATATATTAATTTTTAATTATTACTACATGAATATATTTTCTTAAATTTAAATATGCATTTTATGTTTAAAAATACCTAACTGACTATACCTTTCAAAACTATATGTAATGTGGGTTTTTTTTTTTTTTTTTTTTGGCATCATCCTGTAACTTTTAACTTACTACTTGGAGATCTGTCAAAGTTAGTGTATGTGGCTACACCAATACACATAGGCACAGGCAATATGGATACTATAGTTAACATAGGTATTTTATTGAAGGGCATACAAGTTGTTTGCAGTTTTGCAGAGACTTGTACCTGCCGCCTTTTACATGAGACGGTTTCTCTGGAGTAAATATGGAGACTTGAAAAGCTGTATCTGAGGGTTTCTACACTGAATATTTTAGCAGACTGGGATTGCCTCTTTAAGTTTTAAAATTCTGGTGAGTGGAATGATTTCCTTAGTGAATTGTCTATTTTTTTAAATTGTTTTTTCTTATCGATATACAGGGTTTTTAAAAAACATCTTAAACTATGCTGGATGCTAATCCATTATGAATGCATTTTCTTCAATAATTTCTTCAAGCCTTTTTGATTATGGTGTCTGTATCGACCAGAGTGCAATCTGGAGACAGATGCCACACAACATTAATGGGAAAAGTTTGACATAAAGAAGTACCAACTACGACAGTGAATTGGAGTGATATGGGGCATATGATGTGTAGAATTTAAAAAAATAAAAATTTGCACAGCAGTAAAGAGAACGTTAAAGAATACAGGGCTTGCAGGTACGGGAAGTGGCCACTATCCACTCTCCCTCCAGCTGAATTCCAGACTTTGCTGGAGAGGATAGAGTCTTGACTTTCTGGATAGAGATGCTGGTGGTAGCTGAGGATCCATCTGAGAGTGCTAGGGAGGACTTCCATGGGGAGGTATCACACCAGAGTTCCATCTTCTGGGAAGTCATGAACGGTGGTATCACGTGGCTAGCACTGAGAAGGGCAGCTGTGAGCTATTCGCAGCACATGTCTGCCGGGGGGAACCTGGAGGAAATCCCTTCAGTATCCTTCCAGTGCTCTCTGCTGACACAGCATTAGGCCTCCTAGCAAATGACATGTGGCCCAGCATCATTATCACAGAGCAGGCAATGACAGGTGCATTGGAAGCTGAGAGGCAATATGTTGATAAAGGTCACAGTCCACCTTTTGGTCACTCAGCTTCCACGTGTGCCCTTGACATATTTGACACTTCTGAACAACAGTGACCCACCTCCACAGGTTCACCCAACAAGGAATAGCTGTACGTCCTCACACATCAAGTTTGCTCCCTTTCCCCAACAGGAGAGGATGCCCAGGGCCAGCAGTTGCTGTCCCCATTGTTGGCTATACTAATTACGCCCCAGGTTTGTCACTGTTCCACCAAAAACTAAAGACCAAATTGTAAATTTAATCTCCAAAAACTTGTATGTAAAAAAAAAAAGAAAATAAAACATACAAATAAATAGGTACAAGAGGAAAGTGGAAAATATTAAAAGTTCCTACAGTCTTTCTCTAAACCTTTGGCCTCCTTCCACTTCCTATGTGATATTCCTTTAGCCCTTGGCCAGAATCTCAATCAGTCAGAGTACTTTACCTGGTGGAGTGACAGTATTCACTACTGAAGGATCCCCGAGTTCCCCTGTACCATCTACATGGAAGCATTAAGGCACCAAGAGAATCTGTGTTCCAAATATGGCCTTTTTTGCCTTCGTTGTATACTGGCCATACAGTCTCCCCTTGGTCATCAGGATTGGCCATTCCAGCCAACGTAGTTACGTCTTTTGTTGCTTATTAGTCCAGTGGCATAAGAAACCCAAGTGGCAGTCTCATCTGAGATCCTACATTAGTGGAAGCATTATGTCCCTGATTGAAGTGTCCCCCGGCAACTAAGACCTTCAAACCAGCAAGCTCCAGATTGTTAGAAGTGTAATCACGAGAGGAGGCACTCCCACTTCCACTCTGATTCTTGGACCCATGTACACTGGCTCAAAGCATGTTTTTTCAGACAGCTTCATGCTTCATCCAGCTGTTGTCAAACAGTATTCAGTGAACCATTCCACCTTTCAATTAGATCAACCACTTCTGGGCATTGCTGTATGTTAATTTCACAGGTACAGATCATGCCAGTGTTTCCTTTGCTGTGACATTGATTCCACGCTTAGAAGCCATGCTTTGGGACATACCGTGATGGTGGATGAGGCATTCTGTGAGTACATGGATTGGATGGTGGTGCTGGCAGATACATGATGGGAAGGAATATACATCTATTCCAGTGAAGACAAATCTCTGCCCACTTCATGATGGAAGAGATCCCATGCAATCAACCTACCACCAGGTAGGTGGCTGCTATCCATGAGATTGGTACTATCTTGCAGTGTAAGGATTGGTCTTGGCTCTTGACAGATTGCCTGTCAGTCTTTGTAAGCAGCTCCTGTTGTTGAACCTTTGTATAACCTCTGTCCCTGCCATGGTGGCCAAATTGTTTATGGACCCATTGAGCAAGCAGTGTGGTAGCTGGGGAATGTGCACTGAGGTTGTCAGTAATGTACTACCCTCAGTGCACATTGTTTTGTCAGCTTCTTTGATTAATAAGAGCTACCTCTCCCGTGGATGCCTTTTGGTGGACGTTAACATAGGACACAAATATCCTCACAACCTGTGCTCATTCTGAGAGGTCCATTCACCAATTCTTCCTAGTCTTCCTTGTCACCAGCCTTTGAATCCTGTCTCTTTCAACTCCCTATGTAACCAAGCCATTAGCAACTATCCATGAGTTAGTGTATATCTGTACTTCTGGCCAACTTTCAGTTTAGACATAGTGGCCAACCAAAGATACTACCTAAAATTCTAATTCTGTCTCTGGGAGGATTTTCTTTCACCACTGTCAGTGCTTTAGCAGTCTAATTTGGATATCACATTGACCCATCTGTAAACCAGGTTTGGCTTTTTTTCTTTCTTGGCCAACTGGTTGTTAGGTACACCCCAGGAGGCCATAGATAATGGATTGAGGGAGAGAAGTCAATGAAACAGGAGTTGGTGTTGCAGGAGTCTGAGCCATCTGTTCATGCAAACTATGCTACTTCTACCTTCAGACCTGCCCAAGCAAGCTGAGTATTGTGTACCATTTCCAGCTGATGATAGATTGTTGCTATGCATGTTCAAGTTTACAACTAAATTAGCTAAGGACACTCAAATTATGACATGATACTCAGACCACATGATCACCTGCCACGGTTAGCTTACTACCAAGGCACAGTAGTAAGCCAGAAACTTTCTTAAAAGAATATTCTTCTTCAGAAAAGGACATAGATTTGCTCCAGAATCCTAAAGGTCTGCCTGGTGATTCTCCTGTTGGTGCTTGACAGAGGCTCTGTACAATATCCCTATATGCCACGACACCTTGTACCATGAGAACTGCTGGATCATGAGACCTACATGGTAAAGCAGCTTGTACTGTGATTTATACTTGCTACAGAGCTTTTCCTTGCTTTGGTCCCCACTCAAAAATGGTGATCTTATGGGTGACTCTCTAGAGAGGTCAAAGTAACATACTCAAAGTATATATTACCTTCAAAATCCAAATTGACCTACTGTACATGATATCTCTTTAATCGTGGTACCTGGTGTGAGGTGCGGCAATTTATCTTTCATTTTAAAGAGGGATATTTTAACATGCTCCAAGCTGTTGAACCCCAGAAATATTACTGAATTTCTGAGTTGGGGTTTTTTCTTTTGCTCTCTAGTTTTTATATGTTTTGTTAAGCATCTAAGTAAATGCCAGTTCCTGAATTATTTCCAGTCAGTATAATATCACCAATGTAGTAGACCAATGTGATGCCTGGAATATCATGACCAAGAACTCTGGACTATATCATGGCAGGGAACAGAAAACAAGACTATACGAGGGGGATCCCAGAAAAGCCTAGAATTTATTTATAAAAAATTGTATATTTGTTCTTATGTTTAAATGTCAATCTCCTTTAAATTACTCTGCCTTGAATGCAAGATGCTTTTTCCACTGCTCAAAACAGTTTTTGAACTCGTCAATTTTGATGCCTTTTAGTGCTTCTGCTGTTGTTTCACCTCTTTCACATGTGCAAAACATTTCCCTTTGAGGACTTTTTTCATCCAGGGAAACAGAAAAAAGTGACTCGGGTGAATAGGGAGGGTGGGGCATAGGGGTCATGCCATTTTTGGTCAAAAACTGCTCAACATTCAGCACAGTGTGGGCAAGTGTGCTCATAAATCAGCCATCGTGAAATAGGCAAATGTGTCGGAAAAAAAAAAGTTCACTGAAGCTGAATGCAGCCTCTCATAACAATGCTAGTGGATACACTGATGCTGATGGGTTTCCAGAACACTTACCTAGAGGGGGAAGCCTGTGCTACAAGAGGCCTGCCCTCAAAAAAATAACAATTCCGGTTTTTGGGGTGGTCCTCACTTGTATCATGGACGAGACTGGGAGAAAAGACTATATCATGGCAGAGAACATGAAAAGCCTTGAAGCAAGACTGTAAGGATATACTCAGATCTGCCAGGTAAAAGCAACAGCTTTTCATGGTTTTTGCAAACTAATATGGTGCAAAGGGCTGCAAGTCAGCTGTATACCAAGTGCCAGGTGTGTATTGATTTGCTTCAGTAGAGGTACTAAATCTCATTAAAGTGTGGATCTGATACTTTCTAGTCATTCTAAGATCGGACTGCCTTGTGCACAAGCCAAAGTGGTAAGTTAAATGGTGAAGGGATGGATATTACCACCTTTGCTTTCAGTTCTTTGATGGTGGCATTAATCCCCAGGGCAATTTCCCCAGGGTTGTGGTATTGCTTCTAGTTTACTTTCTTGATAAGGAGAGGAAGTTTCAGGGACTTTCAGTGATCCCTTTCCACCTTAATTAGCTCTCAACACATGGGTCAGAAAACCAACATGAGAATTCTTCATATCACTAATTATCTATTACAATCATTCATTCAGGAACTAGGGAAATAGCCACAAAGGATGGATCCATGGACCAACATGGTCACTGTAATTCAGACCTGAGCTGAGACTCTTTCTACCACCTGACCACTGTAAGCCTTCCTTTTGACTGGTGAGCCACACTGATGTTTTGTGTCCCCAGGAATTGGCATTAATTTAGAGGCTGTGTCTAGTAACCACTAAAATGTCTCATTCTTTTTTTATTTGTTTTTGTAAAGAACAGTCATTTTAGCAAATGATTGTAGGTCCCATAGGAAAAGGTTTGGAGGAAGATTTATAGTATGTGCCTGCGGCAACAATGTAGGGTCTTTTCTGAAGGAAATCCAGCCTCCCCCTCAGTTAAGGAGCCCTGGTCTATGAATTAAGTCTGAAACCTGGGTCAGAGGCTGTGACTCTTCACTATGGTGATTCAAGTCAGATTTTGGCTACTATACTTCAAGATTTTTCTTATATACAACAAACTGTTCTATTAGGTGCTCATTTTATTTCATAAGTGGAGACTCACAGACCACCAGTGAGGCATTCTGACTACTGATACATCTGTACTGCTCTTTATCATATATATGCCCACCTTGTCTTTGGCGCTGAAGCCTCACTTGGCTCTGCCGCTCTGAAACTGCATTACTACTATTGAAATCAGAGAGCTTAGCTCAATGGCAATGAGAAACTTGATGAGATTGCGAATGCAACTCTCAGTGTAATTTAGAATGTCCACAATAAAAACTTGTGCTTGATTTTTAGCAATATGATCCCTGTGACTACAAGAAATAAGAAATACTTTCATGGGCTATCATGGAAGCTCTCTGACTTTCAGACCATGATTTGAGCTGAGAATTAAAGGACCTACACTTGTCATTCTCTTTCATAAGTACTGAAATTCATTTTAAAAAATCCATCCCATACCAGTCTTTTTTTCAGCACCCCCGCCCCCACCACAGTCTTGATAGTCATCATTACTATTGTAATAGGCAATGTAGCAATTTAGGCTCCCAAGACACAGGCTTTAGTAGGTACTTTACCACTGTCTGCAACAGGTGATAGCTTGATTAATTGTGATACTACTGTGCAAAAGATTACTAACATGCCATTTCCTATTGCTCAGCACTGTGCTCAAGCCTAAGATCTCAACCAAACAAATTCCCAAATCCCATTTTTGTGTTCTGTCTTAGAATTTGTTCTGTTGGGCTGGGCTTGGTGGCTCACCCTGTACTCCCAGCACTTTGGGAGGCCGGGGCAAGTGAATTGCCTGAGCCCATGGGTTTGAGACCAGCCTGGGCAACTTGGCAAGACCTTGTCTCTATAATAAATAAAACAATTAGCTGGGCATGGTAGTGTACGCCCGTAGATCCGGATACTTGGAAGGCTGAAGTGGAAGGCTTACCGGAGTCCAGCAGGTCGATGCTGTGGTGGCCATGAGTATGCCATGGCATTCCAACCTGGGTGATGGAGTGAGACTCCAACTCAAAAGAAAAAAAAATGTTCTGTTGCTTATAACATAATGCATGAGACTGGGTAACTGATAGAGAAAAGAAATTTATATCTTACAATTATGGAGGCTGGGAAGTCCAGGGTCAAGGAGGCATATCTGGTGACAGCCTTCTTGCTGGTGGTGTCTCTCTACAGAGTCCCAAAGCAGCACAGGGCATCTCATGGTGAAGGGCCTGAGCATGCTAACTCAGGTCTCTCTTCCTCTTCTTATAAGGCCACCAATTCCACTCCCATGATAACCCATTAATTCAATAACTCTTTAATCTATTAGTCCATGAATGAACTAATTCATTCATGAAGGCAGAAACCTTATGACCCAGTCACCTCTTAAAGACTGTTCCTTTCAGTACTGCCACATTGGGGATTGAATTTCAACCTGATTTCTGAAAGAGACAAACACACTATAGCAGAGTCCATCCTCTGGGAACACCCCACTCCTGGTACCAGTTCTATATCAGTCACAGATCAATCAGGAGACAGAAATCACCCAGTAATTCAAGCAAATTTTAATATAAAGAATTATTAACTATAACAAGGAATTGGTATAATGAGGATTGGCTTGTAAGCAATAAAGAGAACTCAAAAAAAATACAGAGATAGCAGATATAGGCAGCAGCCACTACCCTCCAGGGCTGAGATTCAGATCTTATTGGAGAGGATCCAGTCAAGGCTCACTGGATGGTAGATAAATTTACAGAGGCTGCAAAGCCACAAAAGGGAGTGCTGGAGGGAATGATTCACAATAGGTGTGATGCCAGTGGCACTCCACCATAAAGCTGCATGCGTCACTGGAGAAGCTGTGTGCACTGCAAGAACTCAGTGCTGCAGAAGCCATGCACCCTGCAGGAACCTGCCTGGAGAAGCTCACCATAACCTGGAAGAAAAGCCCTTTCTCCCACAGGGTTCCTCCAGCACCCTCTGCTGACAAACCTTAACAACTTGCCAGTTGGCAAAGAGGAAATATATACAGGATCCATATTCATTACTGTAGAACACACAATAATAAATGTACATTTGGAGTTGAGATGTAATAAATTGATAACTGGAACACTGTCTTATCATATTAAAGTTTTTTTGTTTTGTTTTGTTTTGTTTGTCATCCAGGATGGAATGCAGTGGGATGATCATGGCCACCACAACCTTGACCTCCTGGGCTCAGGTGATCCTTCTGCTTTAGCCTTCCAAGTAGCTAGGACTACAGGTGCGTGCACCATGCCTGACTAATTTTTTTAGTTATTGTAGAGATGAGGTCTCACCATGTTGCCCAGGCTGGTCTCAACTCCTGGGCTCAGGCAATCCTCTCACCTCAGCCTCCCAAAGTGCTGGGATTATAGGTGTGAGCCACTACACCTGGCTAAAGTTTTAGTTCTGATATCTAAGTTATCAATCTACCTCTTGGCTTTTTATTTCTTTATATTATGTTTCAGAAATTTGTGTGTGTGTGTGCATGTAGAACCTTAATCTATTTGGAATTCATTGTATACGGTGTAAGTTGATGAATTAATTTACTCTAAGTAGCCTCAACCTTCTCCTTAATTTGAAAGCCACATATATCATATATAAATGTATGTAGGTAAATGTGTTTCTTTGTTCTGTTCTGTTCTACTCGTGTATTTATGTATTGTTTTGCACATAATAGCTTTTCTTGTCCAAATAAAGAGACTTGGATTGGGACTTTATTAAAATCTTAGGAAGTTTTTGGCATGTGTAAGAAGAATGAAAAGATGGCTGGGAGAGAATGGCAAGTTTGTTTTTTAAGCGAAACAAATGCTTTAAGTGTATTTGTTTTAATCTCTATTCAAATACTGTGGTTTTTTGCTTGTTAG
>CAUYQG010124431.1:0-19398 GCA_963574415.1 Tarsius wallacei | reverse complement strand
TTCATCTGTATGAATTCTCTGATGTTGAAAAAGTTGTGAGTTCTGAGTAAAGGCCTTTCCACATTCAAGACATTCAAAGGGTTTCTCACCAGCGTGAATTCTCTGGTGTTGACGAAGCTGTGAGCTCTGAGTAAAAGCCTTCCCACATTCCTTACAATCATAGGGTTTCTCACCAGTGTGAATTCTCTGATGATTAGTAAGTGCCGAACCGCTACTAAAGGCTTTGCCACAATCTTTGCACTCATATGGCTTCTCACCAGTGTGAATTCTCTGATGCTGAACGAGCTTTGAGCTCTGAGTAAAGGCTTTGCCACATTGCTTACATTCATAGGGTTTCTCACCTGTATGAATTCGCACGTGTTGAAAAAGTTGTGAGCTCTTAGTAAAGGCTTTCCCACATACTTTACATTCATAGGGTTTTTCACCAGTGTGAATTCGCTGATGGTCAATAAGATTTGAGCAATAACTAAAGGCTTTTCCACATTCCTTACATTCATAGGGTTTCTTACCAGTATGGATTCTTTGATGTTGAGATAGGTATGAGCTACAACTGAAGGCCTTTCCACATTCCTTACATTCAAAGGGTTTTTCACCAGTATGAATTTTCAGGTGTCGAGTAACGTGTGAACCACAACTAAAGAATTTCCCACACTCCTTACATTCATAAGATTTTTCACCAATATGAATTCGCTGATGTTGAATAAATTGTGAGTTCTGACTAAAGGCCTTTCCACATTTCTTACATTCATAGGGTTTCTGCTCATTGTTAATTATTTGATGCAAAGTAAGAAATGTCTGTTGAATAAATGTGGGTGTGTATTCATGAGTGAATATTTCTTGATTGAAAGGCCCATTCTGATATCTCAGATGTCTTGAAAAGTGGCTTCTATATTCCAAAACATCTCTAAAACTGGAGTACTCAAGGCCATGCTTTGTAAGTCCCATTATCTCCCTCTGGCATGATTCCATTTCATAAACTTCCTTCTTTAGCGATAATAATTTGGTTTCACACATTGATTCCAGATCTGAAAGAAAATAAAATAGTAAACGTTCTTTTTCCCTATTTATGAAAAGTTAAAATTTTATAATAGAAATGGAAAAATTAACGGAAATATAGTATCTGCTAGGCAAATTACATAGAATTCACAAAGATATCTCTTTAGTCTGAAAAAACAGACAAAAATACATAGACATTTAGAAAATATAATGCAGGAAGTAGAGGAAGTAAACTATGGAAATAAGTCACTAAAATGATTGTCAGATATTGATGTGGATTAGTATCATCCAGAAAGGTTAGAAAATATACACTACTTAGGCCCTCTTCTACACTGAAACATGACTAGTAATATGTATGTCTATATAAATATGCATATGTGTGTTTAAGGGAAAGTATATCATACTATATATATAAAAAAATTAGATAATTTTCTGGCCTCATTAAAAGCCTCTTGAAAGAAATTAATGCATATGGGGAAGAATCTTTGGTTCTAAGGTATAATAAAGAATAAATTTAGTCTTTGTCCCTGGTTCCTGGCACAGAGCTTCAAAAACTCTTGGGATTTCCTGAGTGATAGGAGTTTATTTTTATGCTAATAAGGTAACTCATGGTGGTTACTTAAAAATCTTCAGGATGCGGGCTGGTCACCAGAAAGACCAAGCATGTGATTAGAAAGTTGGGACTTTCAGTTGTCTGACCTCTGGGAAGGGTAGAGAGGCCAGAGATTAAATGGCTAATGATCAATCATATCTACGTAATGAAACCTCAATAAAAACTCTGGACAGTAAATTCAGTGAGACATTCTGGTTGGTAAACATATTGATATGCTGGCAGAGTGACACACCTTGACTCCACAGGGACAGGGTATGAAACCTCTGTCCAGTTCCAATATCACCTTAATATGTGTCCCTTAAAATAACATTATAATCTTAAATATAGACATTTCCTGAGTTCTATGAGTCATTCTAGCAAATTACTGAACATGAGGAGGCTGTGAAAATCCCTGAATTTATAGTCAGTTGATTTACTTGCATATGGCCTGGGGACTCCAAAGAGTTGTAGCTGGCATGTAAAGTGAAGGCAAACTGGACGCAGTGGCTCACACCTGTAACCCCAGCACTTTGAGAGGCGGAGGCGAGAGGACTGCCTGAGCTCAGGGGTTTAAGAGCAACCTGGGCAACTTGGTGAGACCTTGTCTCTAATAATAAAAAAATTAGCCAGAAGTGGTGGTGCATGCCTATAGTTCCAACTACTTGGAAGGCTAAGGTGTAATGATTGTCTAAGCCTAGAAGGTGGCGGCTGCAGTAGCCAAGACAGTGCTCTGAGCTCTAGCCAGAGCAACAGAGTAAGACTTGGACTCTAAATAAATAAATAAATAAAAATAAATAAAGTGAAGGCAGTATTATGGAGGACTGAGGTCTATACTAATTCTGAACAGTGTCAGAACTGAATTGCAGTATGCTCAGTTAGGATGAAAACAGAGTAAGCTCTAAGGATATAGTGGATGACATTTGAAAGCAGTAATAGAGATTTATTCACATAAGGGAACAGGCAGAGGTAAGTTTAAGGTATTGAACTAATTTGATGTAAGTAGCAAATAGGAAACCCTAAATATTTTATGTGCTGGAGATTCAGTTAAAATACTGTTTGTCTTGGAATTTTAAGATACTGATCTTAGGAAAAGTTAGGATACTTGCTTACGTACCACCCCAGTAACTAAGAGAGGAGGCAGCTACAGTTTAAGGAAGATAGAAAGAAATTAAGACACAGTACAAAATACTGCCATGGAAAGATGACAGGAACCAGAAGCAGACTGATGAGGGCTGAGTCTCAATTCTGGTAGTTCATCACTATATTCTTTCAAGCAGTTACTTAACCTCTCTAAGTCACTGTTTCTTCATTTGTAAAAGGGAAGTAATCCTTAACTCATGATTATTGGGAGGATACTGGACAATGTGTGCAAATGTTTTGGACTAAAGTATTCAGTATTTGATACATATTATTATGAAAGAATTTCTTGCTAAAAATGGGGATTAGGTAAATTAAATGGCTTGAAGATATCAAAATGGAACCTACTGGAACATTTCAAACCAGAAGCAGGGAATTCATTCCAATGCAATCTTTTTCCCCTTACCCCATATGATCTTTCAGTAACTTTCATCTATTTAAGCTCCCAAGTAACCTTTTAAAAACTCCCTATCTCCACTGCCAGTGCCATCCTCCAGATCAGGCTCATTTCTTACCCAGACTACTGAAATAGCCTCTTCAGCCAGTCTCCCACTAAGCCCTCACACCCTTTAATCTATTCAGGGACCAAAATGACATTTGGTCTAGCCTTCCACTGCTCAAAATCCATACTCCTCATAATCACCAGCAAAGGTTAAATGCTATGGCTCCTGCCTGCTCAGACCTTGACTCATATTCCACTTCTACTTGCTTGTGGAGCCTAGTAACACTGGCTTGCTTTCAGTTCTTTAAACACACCAAGCTTTTCCCTCCTATCAGGGCTTTCACAGAGGTTATTCCCTCTGCTTGCAGTTGTATTCTTTGTTAAAACATTAAATAACAAGACCTAGCAGTGAGCCTAGTTCTACAGCAATTCTGAAGTAGTGATGAGCAGAAATATGCCTATAATAATGTAAAATGATTTGAAAATATCTATAATTTCCATTCATATCAAAGTCATAGGAACTACTGATACTACTATAGTTTGCTTCATAGGTCACAATAGGAAGAAATGCTAAATTGCAATGAGAGATTATTAAATATAAAGATGTAATTTTTTCTTCTTATTCAAGTTTGTGAACTCCCTAAAGTCTATCCAAAGGGATCCAAAATTAGGAACCTCTGAACAAGAATGATCCTTTGAAAACATGATCATGTCACTCTGCTAAGTCATCCAATGGATTTACATGTATTCAGAATAGAATTCAAAGCCCACAAGACCCAAATCATCTGCAAGTATATCCCACACCTCCCACCCCACCTGCACCCAACATGCAAACACACATAGCCCTGCTACTTTCCTGATCACCTCTTATACAATTCCCTCTTTGCTCTTTCTACTGCTGCCACAATGGTGGCAGCCAAAAAGCTCTAAACGCAGGTCCTTTGTTCTTCTGCTTCCTTTGCCTGAATCTCTCCTAGCAGATATTTACATTACTTGTTCTCTCATTTCCTTTAGGTCTTTACTAAATTATCACCTCATCATAGAGGACTTCGCTGACCTCTCGTCATGGCAATTCTCACCACCTGACATTTTATACTCATATAATAATACATAATAAGAATGTTTCAGTATATATTGTATATACTATATTATTTATATTATAAAAATATGGATGATTTAGCAGAGTGACATGATCATGTTTTTAAAGGATCGTTCTTGTTCAGAGGTTCCTATATTATATTATATAGTACAATATTGTACTAATATAATCATATAACATATTTATAATACTATATTTACTAATATATGACATAAATAATAATACAGAACATATAAACACATTTACATATTACATTAATATATATGTTAATATTAATAGTATACATATATGATATATGTTTACTTTCTACTATGGTTTGAATGTGTCCTCTCCAAAATTCAAGTGTTGTCAATGGGATAGTATTAAGGGTTGGAGTCTTTAAGAGGTGACTAGGTGACTAGCTGAGTTATTACCTCTAATGCCTTGCTTCTGTCAATTCATTTCTCACTTACCTGAACACAGGCCTCTTGTAAGCTCTCTGCCAATCATCCAAGGTTCTTTCCCCTGTTCCAATAAGGAGATCACTTGAGGCTTAGGAATGTAAAGTCCTGCACATGAGAAAAGATATGGAACAAAGTTTGAATGCCGTGGGTAAGTTATATTCAGAAATCAGATATAGTCCCTTGATGATTAAGGAAGAACACCACATAGGAACAGCTAAAGAAAGATGAAGCTGTAACCATAGCCCATTGGACTGCCAATTTCCCACTCTTCCCTTTCATTTCAGCTCAAACCATTTATTTGGTAATAAGTAGCAGAAACTCTCAGCCTGTAACTTGACAAAGGAGCCAAGAATTTCACTGTGGAAGAAGCAGATACGTCATAGGAGAACCATGAATTACTTATTTAGAAGTCCTTACCCACTGAAACCAAATTGCTGTAGTTCTCCAACATCACATCTCTGTATAAGTCCTTCTGAACAGGGTCAAGGCATTCCCACTCCTCCTGAGAGAAGTCTACAGACACATCACTGAACATCACTGATCCCTGAAACAATAAGCATATGCCTTACTTGTTTATTAAAAGAAATATCTCAGAGACTACTATGCTTGTATTGTGTGGGAATTTGAATGAATAATTATATTGGTGTCACTGAGAACCAGTATCTTTGGATTTCAGAAATAGATGCAAGAATAGAGTTCATTTTATATATAACAAACTATCAAATTCCTAACTCTGCCCATTGAAAAGGCCTAGAAACAATAACTAGACCAGTATCAAAGAGCACCTCTAGTACTCAGACAGTAGTTTCTAAGTACTATTTTCAAATAAAAGGAATCAAGATTCTTGGGGAAAGAACTTTCAGGATTAAGAGATTAAAGAGATTTCAGGATTAAGTCAGAACTGCACAGAACAAGACTACTTTCTTGCACCAAAAAGTAAGAAAGCTACCAAAAACTATTAGGATCATGTTGAAGACTTAGGAACTAGTTTGAAGCAGCACTTACCAGCTAAAATGATATAATTTGCATATCAAATTATAAGGATAATAACTGCAATGGACTGATTGTGTTAAAAAATGTTTAATCTGTGAGCTCACAACAATACTGCAAAAAAAATTACTGGTCACTTTTGGAGGATACTAAGAAGAAAACTCATTATTTTGAAAACTGGTGATTAAAAGGAAAGAATCAAACATTTTTCCCTATATAAACTGTCCTTCAGGGTAATCAAACAATTGAAAAGGGCAAGTTTTACTTTATTGATAGAAGTATTCTACACAATCTATGAAGAAGGACTAATAATTAAAATATCATTTTGCAACTCCTAATGAATTAATAACTCTAATGATAGTCAACAGGTGCTAACATTAATATAATATGCCTCCTAATAGAATCAAGCAAGCATCATGACCTATGAAAATTTTTGACAAAAAAATCCAAGCAGAATCTGATCAAGCTTTTATATCTAACTACCAATTTTCAGGAAACACTTAAATGACACCACAGAGATACAATCAACAAAATTCAGACAGTGGACAAATGAACCAGTTTTTTATTTTTCCCAACAAAAAGACTGCACAGAAAGAAGAGATGGAAAGTGTACTTACAAAGTAAGAGACTTGAGAGATATACTCATTAATTGCAATGCATAGTACTTATCTTTCTTCTAATTCAAATAAATGCTTAGAAGAATGAGACAATTATAAAGATTTGAATACAACTAGATACTGAAAAATTATTTTTAGCTTTTCTAGATAAAATAATGGTATAATGATTACATTTTTAAAAAAGAATTCTTATCCTTTAGAGATACATATTTATTCATTTGCTTCAAATAATCTGGTGTGTAGCAGTGAAGGCAGAAGAATGTGCAAGTACTAGTACAAATGAAACAATAATTATCGGAGTTGATAATTAATTTATCACGACCATCCCCGGCTACCTTTAGCTGGTGGTGAGTATGTCATAGTTCAGAAGACTCATCTACTTTTGCATGTCTGAAATTCTTCATAATAATTTTTTTTAAGAAGGGAGGTGGCAGAGAATAAATGGAATAGAATATCTATAAGAGCCTAGTTATTTGCATAGCATTGATTTACACAAGACTGTGATATAACTTTGTGGTGGGAAAGCAGAGAGTACAATATTATAGCAAGTCTAAATCCACACATACCTTGCAAGGAAATAACAAGAAAATGTCTAAAATTGATTAGTCAAGAAATAGCAATATAGAAATATAAATTAGAAATATAGGATAAATTCCACTGGAATCAGCTAAAAGAGATAAGAGTATTTGCCTTTAGGGAGTAGGGTGAAGTGGTAGTGTAGGGCCCTATTCTTTTAACACTTAATGAATTTTTAACATAGAAATATTTTAGAAACAGCATACATATGTAACTTAAGTTTTCATAAACTCTAGTTCACTCCTGTGACTTACTTTTTATAAGAATTATTTCCTATTTACAAATTCTTTAATAATTATTTTTCCAGTGGCAGAATTTTCTACAATATAGGTATTGCTGGACAAGACATAAGGTTCTTCTGTGCCCTGACAGCATGGTCTCAACAACTTGTGTATTGGCTGAACTCACTGTAGATATTCATTATCCCTATTGATTCACACAGAAATTCCTCACAACCTCCACTACATATGTAACCTCACAATGGACTTTGTTCATGGATGCCCTAACAAAATTGCAGAGATCTATATCAGTCACCAACCCCATGACCCCCAAAGATGCATAAACTAGGAAATCTTGCAACAATCTAACATTTGGAGTCACTAACACCACCTTTCATACTATCTTACTGGAAAATGCTAATCTGTAGAAATAATCTAGGCTTCTCTCCCTCCGTCCCTCCTTCCCTCCCTCCCTTCTTTCTCCTCCTCTCTCTCTTTCTCTCTCTGTCTCTTTCTCTCTCCCCCTCATTCTCACTCTTTCTTCCTTGTCAGATTCTCACTCTGTCACCTAGGCTGGAGTATAGTGGGACAGTCACAGCTCACCACAGACTTGAACTCCTAGACTCAGGTGAGCCTCCTTCCTTAGCCTCCCAAGTAGCTGACTACAGATGCATACCACCACATCTGGCTAATATTTTAATTTTTTGTAGAGATGAGGTGTCTCTATGTTGCCTAGGCAGGTCTTGAACTCCTGGGCTCAAGCAATGCTCCTCTGCCCCAGCCTTCCAAAGTGCTGGAATTACAGGTGTGAGCCACCATTTCTGGCCAATCTTGGCTTTTCTGTATTTGTTCTCGGCTAAGCAAATCATACCTCCAACACATCAAATCATGGTCCAGCCAGGACAAGTTCATTCTACAAATCTATTCTTGTTTCCTTAAGGGAATGCATTTCATCCCTATCATAGTCCCTGGCAGAAAGCTGAGAAAAGAGATGCCTAACTATTTAGAGAATGAAAATATTAATGCTTATTGAAAAAAAGAGGGGGCATTTATGGATGATATAGGATTATCTAGCTAGAATAAGAGGAAATGGGGATTAGGAATCTGAAGAGGGGCCTTGTTAGTCAGAAATGTCAGGATAAGGAAAGCATATGCTTATGACTTTAAAAAACAAAAACAAAACAAAACCCCCCCAAAAACACTGAATGTCAGGAAGGCAAGAAAAAGGATCAACTCACCTCAGCCATGGCTTTCAGTATTGCAGATGATTAGTCCTCGGGGCTGTTCTCCTGCAAAAAAAAAAAAAAAGTGTTCTAAGAATGCAGGACTGGGGAAGGCAATCATCTAGAAACTACACTGGCTTTACCATTCTCAGAACGGCCAGATAAAACTACCTTCCCTTACCTTGGTCATACGATATAATTCTAGTTAGTGGAAGTATGAAACAAATCCTATTCCTTCCTCAACCCTAGAAACCCTAGACATTAGGGTTGAGCCGAATCCAAGGGGAAAACAAGGACCCAGATTCATTCTCCTTCACCCAAACCTCCTAGGTTTCTGTCTTAGTCAAGGGATTCAGGCCAGACTTTGCCCCACTTTAGTGATGTTGTTGCTTTGACCTTAAGACTGAGCTACTTTGACCTCCCCTGAGCAGATCCTTCCTCTGCAGTTGTCAGGTCCCCAAGCCAGAGCCATCCAAATGGTGAATGCCCTTTAGCTGGCAACACAGTACCTTAAGACCAGAAAGACCGTAGACCATACCCTAAACCAGTCTTCTTGCTTACCAACCCCAAAAAAGTCAGTCAACTTCCCCCACCATGTATACATACACAAAAGAATGCTCATTTTTACCCTTTAGCTGTTTTTTGTTTTTTTTGAGTTGAAGTCTCACTCCGTCGCCCAGACTGGAGTGCAGTGGCACGCTCCCGGCCACTGCAACCTCGACCTGCTGGGCTCTGGCGACCCTTCCACCTCAGCCTTCCAAGTAGCTGGAACTACAGGCACGCACTACCATCCCCAGCTACTTTTAGCTGTTTTTAACTTTCTTTTTTTTAACACTTTGCATGTGTGTTTTGCCACTCAAAAAAGTCAAACTGCTAGCTTCTCTTTTATAGATTTTGGATAACAAGATATTACTCTCTCATTCTATCTATACTTACATAAATTTCTCTTCCACAAGTTAAATGCTTTCATGTGCTACACTTAAATCTTTTAATTATTACTTTATTTTGGTATAAGACTATTTGGTAAAAATTATGGTATATGATTATCAATGGTAATTTTTAGTATAATGTATGAATTAGAAATTCTTTTAATTTTTCCCCTAGAGGGGGCTACCTATGTATACCAAAGATACATATAAATTTTATTTCATGGGGCTTAAAATGTACTTTATATACCATTAGGAAAGGAAAACAACTGTGTAAGATGTAACCTGACTATAGATATGTTAAAATGGGGGGAGGGGTGAGCCTTAGAATAGATTACTATGGAATATATTTTCTCTACTGATTTAAATGCTATCATTATACTAGATCATACATATTTGGATCTATTTGAGGTTCTATTTTAGTTTAGTAATCCAACTGTTTATTTTTTTTTGACAGTTTCATACTCTATATTTTAGTTTTAAAATGTTTTGATGTCTTAATAAAAAAAAACTCTTATTACTCATCTTTTTCAAGTTTCCTGGTATTCTGACTTACTTTTTCACATGAACTTAGATCTATTAAAAACATTACACTGGTATTTTTCTGCATAAAAAGATTAACTTAAGGAATTCTGACATCTTTATACTGTTGCATCTTGCTTTCTTAGAACATAGAATTATTTTCTATTTATTAAAGTCTATGTTTGTGTCCTTCGGGAACATTTAAAAAGTTTCTTCACAGAATTATGCACATTTCTTATTCAGATTATTCCTAGATATCACATATTACTTTTTGTTATTAAATTACTTTTTAAATTATTAAATGGGGTCTTTTCCCAGTGTATCTTCCATCTATTTTTTAACACACAAAGTTCTATTGATTTCTGAAAATTAATTTCAACCCTATTGAAATATCTTTATACTTGTACTAGTTTTCAGTCTTTAACAGGTTGTTAAAGTATGCCTCTGCTATTCTCAGTTTATGTGAAGTCCAGAGAAGGAGAGCAAGACAATAGGCGCCAAGTCACCCTGCATTCCAGTGAGAACCTTGGCCACCTTATACAGGACCCGCAAAGGAGCAGGCTGAAAAGTGATGCTGTGTCCTTGGTTCAATTCAACAACTATTCCAGATGTATTTCAGAGATTGGAGGGTTCACAAGAGAAGGCTGTCTTCGACAGAAAGGTTTTGGAAAACATTTGTGTTCGGTATTCTACCTCTTAGGAGGTAAAAAAGGGAACAGGGTTCCAAATCATATGTGTCCTCAGAGTTTAGAAGGCACAAAGACTGGGGCCTAATTCCCTCTAAGGACTAGATATGGATTCCACAGTAGGCACTGACCTGGGCCTAGGTTTGTTTCCAAGCTTACACAAGGATTTCCGATAGAGGACCAACGACCTCTGGAGAAGTGGTGGAGAACTGATGCCCAAAGGTTGAATGCAGAATTTGTAGGCAATCAGTCTGATTAGAACCACCGCACCTCCTAAAGTCATAGCCAATTTTTAAAAAATCTATACTCTCACCTACTAATTTTAGGTTAGCTTTATTTTTTTAACAGCTTTATTGAGATATACTTTACATGCCATGCAAGTCATCCACTTAAAGTGTACAATTCAATGTTTTTAGTATATTCAAAACAATCTAAGTTTTAGAATACTTTCATCTTCCTCAAAAAAAAAAAAAAAATTCATCAGCAGCCAACCTCCATTTCCCTATCCCTAAGCAACCACTAATCTACTTTCTACCTCTATGGACTTGCTTATTCTAGATATTTAATACAAACAGAATCATACAATATGTAGGCTTTTGTGTCTAGATTTTTTTCACTTACCATGTTTTCAAGGTACATCCATATTGTAGCATATGTCAGAACTTCATTCCTTTTTACTGTCAATCTCCCATTGTATGGAATGACAGATTTTGTTTATTTGTCAGTAGATGGGTATTTGGGCTATTTCCACTTCTTGGCTATTGTGAATAATGCTGCTATACAAACACTCATGTACAAGTTTTTTTGTGGACATGTTTTCAACTCTCTTGAATATATACTTAGGTGTAGAACTGCTGGGTTCTATAGTAACTCTGTTTAACTTTTTGAAGAACTGCCAACCCATTTTCTACAGTGTAACAATATTAGAACCCACCAGAAATTTCTCCAAATCCTTACATTTATTACTGTCTTTTTAAATTATTTCCAACATAGTAGGTATAAAGTGGCATCTTACTGTAGTTTTGATTTGCATTTTCCTAATGAGTAATCATGTTGAGCTAGGTTAGCTTTTAAGAACCCAATTCTTTAGAATTCATTTCCATTATAATCCATTACTCTCCCAAAGGCAATTCTATTCAGGAAAGGAAACTGAGAGTGTGATGAACACTCTGAGTGGCTACTGGGAGAGGTAAATGAATGCACCTTTGCATGGTTTTAATCAGGGGAGGAAATGAAGATAGATAGGGCTTAGGACCAGCAAAACTGAGGGGGCTGATGCACATCTTAATTTTCTCCTATAGGAAACTCTAGGCTTTCAGTTAACTTTTTCATCTATACCACCCAAATTACTTTAATTCAGAGTAAGCCTGCTCAAAACACCAAGCACTTACCTTGCAAAAATACTGTCTGTATTCTAAGTTCTCTACTTTTGTGCCTGCTAATTTTTAGGCAAGAGAGTCATAAGTAAAGTTAATTGCCTCATGAATTAATAAGGCATCACTGGAGTGTTCAATTACTCAATAACGAAGTTAGTATTTAATCGTTGCAGGTACCTGTCATGCCCACAGCCCCTGTCCTAAGGAAAGAGACACCCACTTGAATGAAAAATTTCATTTAAGTCCTATTTTATCATCTTAAAAAAGCAATGTTTTTATTCCAAAATATGTTTATTGTGGAACTGTCTCAGATTTAATTCCTCAATTAATTGCTAGTTCTTTGGCCCCAATAATCTATTAAAGTATGAAAAATTTTTGAAGGTTGGGAAAATCACTTACCATAAAAAAAGCTATGGAAAAATCAAAATGAACAGGAACCTGAAAGCTTTTCACCTCTGGCACTATTTAATGTAGCTCAATACCAGCACTTTTGCCCAACATGTACTAGCAGCTTCCCATTTTTGATTTTGTATTTAATTCCAAACAGGAAAGAAGAGAAGACAAAAGGTTTTTAAAAAGTGGGATCCTGGACAGCAGCCATGACTTAGGACAAACCAAAAAGGAAGAAGAAAAAAAAAAAAAACCTGGCTAGAAATGGAACCCCCTATTATTGCCAAAAGGAGAGGTAGTTTTCAAAAATATCACTTGTGCTGAAAGGATCCCTTTGAAAAATTTCCCAAAAGGGGCTCCCATTAGCCAAGTAATGAAAATGTGTGAACAATATATTAGGAATACCTCTGCCGCTCCTCCTTGTATTATGATGGAGTCTATGACAACTATCAGTCCATTGAAACAGTCTGTGAAGTGCTGTAAGTTCATAATAACATGTAAGAGAAAAATTGTTATAAAGTGCACAAAGGAGAAAGGTAAATAAAATCCTTTATTTTTACTTGCAATAATTAGGGAATGATTATACATGTGTTTTTTTATTTATAGATCTGGTATTAGCTTTCATCTGCACAACATGAAAAGAATAAATCATGGAACTCTGAAAAAGTCAGTTAGCCCCAGAAAAAGGAAAAACTGTACCAAAGCCATCACACCTGTGGCCTCACACAATAACTCAAGTAGAAAGAAGATTCATTGCAGTTAGTCAGCACCAGTGGACACATAAAATACCAAGTGGAAATGGGACAAAATAATAAATTAGCTGAATGTCCCAAATGAAAGCTGAATACTCAATCCATTATTATCTAGGAAGTAAACATTCTATTAACAATATTAAACCCTTAATAATTACATAGAAATATTAATAAGGGAGATTTAAATTTTTAAAAAATCACTAGCTGAGGTCAATATGTCTTCATGATAGGGTGACTTATAATGACATTGCAGACCTTGCAAAAACTTTAAGCACACATCTTGTTCAATAAACACATTGAGTCCCCAAAATTAAAATCTATATAAAAACAGAAACTTACATTCCCAGTGAAGTATAAAAAGGAACTCAACATAATGATCAGTGGCTCAGGAAACTTAAATGCATGGTTAGCGAAAGAAGCCAATCTGAAAAGGCTATGAACTGTATGATTCACACTATATAATATTCTGAAAAATGTTAATAAAAAAACCAGTGGTAGCCAGGGGTTGACGTTGAGAAGGGTTTACTGGGCAGGGCACAAAGACTTTTTAGAGCAATGGCACTAATATATATGCAACAGTAATGGCAGATATATGTTATTACACATTTGTCCAAACCCACAGAATATAAAACACCAAGAGTAAAACCTAATGTAAACCATGGACTCTGGGTGATAATGATGGTCAATGTAGGTTCATCAACTGTAACAAATGTACCACTTTGGTGGGAGATGTTGATAATGGGGAAGACTATACACGTGTGGGGGAAGGGGGTATATGGGAAATCTCTGTACCTTCTGTTCAACTCTGTTGTAAACCTAAAACTGCTCTAAAAAGAATAAAGTCTCTTAAAACAAGGAAACAAAAAAAAGGAAGTAAGTTCTGTCACATGCTACATGTTTGACCTTGAGGACATTATGCTAAGTGAAATAAGGACAGAAAAAGGCAAATACTATATGAATCCACTTACAGAGGTATCTAAAGTAGTCAAACTCACAGAAACAAAAAGTAGAATGGTGGTTGCTGGGGCTGGGTGGAGAGCAAAATAGGATTTTGTTGTTTAAGAGGTATAGTTTCAGTTTGTGAGATGGACAAGTTCTGAAGATGTTACACAACAATGTGAACATAAGATGGTAAATCTTATATTGGTTTTTACCACAATTAAAATGAAACAAAATCATTTAAAAAATAATAAAAATCCACAAAAATGAACACATCTGACAAAGCATAAAAAGGGACTCAGTGTAATGATCAAAGGCTCAGGTTCCCAAGTGCTTATTTTGTGCAACAGGTTCCAGGTACCAACCACACATTATTTAAGTCTGTGGTTGTGTTTTTTTTTCCTCATTATACGATATTGGTAATTTGTGTCCTATCTCATTTTTTTTCTTTAAGTTTTGCTAGAGGTTTATCAATTTCATTAATTCCAAAAAATAAGCTTTTGGTTTTGTTAATTTTCTCTTATGTACATTCACTTTATATTTCAATATGTATTCATTATGTATATAAAACATGTATACTTTAAACATATACAATAAAACAAATTTTAAAAATTTTGAGCTCTAATTTTTATGTATATCAAAACATATATACCTTATATACAATAAAACATAAATTTAAAAATTTTTGAGCTCTAATTTTTATTCTTACATTGTATTTTTTGACATTTAATTTACTATACTTTTCCTTAGCTTCCTGAGATAAATACAGATCATTAATTTTTCAACATTCGTCTTTTCTAACATATACGTCTACAGCTATGTATCTTCCTCAGGTTCAGGTTTAGAAATATAACAACTTTCATATGTTACATTTTCATTTTCATTCAGCTTAAAATATTTTAAATTTCCATTACAATGTCTTTTCTGATTCACCAGTTATTTACAGCTATACTGCCTAAATCCCAAACACTGGGATATTTCTAATTATCTTATCGTTATTGACTTCTAGTTTAACCCACTTAAATCAGAAAAATTACAGTATTATTTCAATCCTTTGAAATTTCTTGAGACTTCCTTGATGGTCCAGTATATGACAAATTTGAATAAATGTCTCATATATTTGAAATCATGTATATTCTACAGTTGAAGGTATGTTGTTCTGTATATATCAAGCAGGTCAAGCTTGTCAATCACATTGTTCAAATACTGTATAGCTTTACTGGGTTTATAGTGCTTGTTCTATCAGCTGTTGAAGTGCTAGAAATCCCCCACTAAAATTGTGATTTATAACTACTTGTTTTAGCTCTGACAAAAATTTGAAGTCATTTTATGAAGGCATATAAATTTAGAACTGTTATATCTTACTATTGAATTGGCCTTTTTATTATGAACGATTCCTCTTTATCTCCTGTTATAAAGTTTATTCTCATACACTGCAGCTTGGAATGCATACTGATACCACTATTTTGGAAAACTGTTAGTATTCAGTAAAGCTGAATATATGCATAACCTATGACCCAGCAATTTCACTCCTAGGAATATGTCCAAGGGAAATGCATTCATATGTGTACCAAAAGACACATATAAGAATGTTCACAGCAGCACTGTTCCTAGAAGCCCCTATCTGAAAACAATTCAAATGCCAATCAGTAATGAAATGAATAAATAAAATGTGTTTATTCATATAACAGAATTTTAAACAGTAATAATAATGAACAACCTATAACTATGAGCAACATAGATGAATTTCATATATTTATACTATATATTATAACATAATACATTCACATTACATATAAAATGTAATACTGAGCAAAAGAAGCCAAGTACAAGAGTAGATATTGTGTGATTCTATTTATATAAAATTCAAGTACAGGTAAAATTAGTCTATGGCTACAGAAAACAAAATAATAGTGATCTTTGGAAGATGTGGATAGTGAGTGAACTGGATAAGAACTGGGTTTCTGGAATGCTGATAATGTTTCATTTCCTTATATTTGAGTTCTGGTTAAATGAATATGCTAATTTTGTGAAATTCATCAGGTCATATACTTTGATTTCTGTACTTTTCAGAATGTGTGTTATACTTTTAAAACCACATTACATACCATAAGATAAGCAGACTCATCAAAGATTAGAATACCAAATGATCAAGTGTTAGAATACAAGATGACTATGATGTTTAAAAACTGTTGGTAGGAATTTAACTTGTAAAGCCATATTATAGATCAGTTCAGCATTATCTAAGAAAATTTGAAATAATGCTGTAATTTTTCTGATCACAGTGGGTCAATCTAGAAGTCAATAACAGTAAGATGATTATAAATATCACAATGTTTGGGATTCCGGTAGTGTATCTATAAATAACTGGTGAATTGAAAAAGACATTATAATGGAAATTTAAAACATTTTAAACTGAATGATAATGAAAATATATCAAAGAACCAGATCACTTGTTGAGTTTATGTTAAGCAAGACCATCCAGAGAAAAAAAGTAAAAAGAAAACTCCATTGCACCTTGTATCTGGCTTGGTCAACAGCCATTCCTCTTTCTTCCTCTGGGTACCCCTCTGAGAAGAGCAGAGCTGAAGAAGAAAGGAATCATGAGATGCCAGGTCTTTCTTGTGGCCCAGAATGACCAGATCAGAGGTCACTACGTATTTACATCTTTCACCCATGGAAAAAAGTAGGGATGGAAGGAGATCAGAGGAACCTAGGCTGTCCTGAGCATTTCTGGTATCAGAGGGGTAAAGTCAATATTGTCCAAGAGGGGATTCTGCCCTGACCTCACAGGAATCTCTTGGGACAGAGAGCTGGAGTCATAAGAAGAGTCAGGCACCCCACACCCACACATCCAATGCACTCACCATGGGGATCCACATACACCTTCACAGGCACACCTCACCCAAACAATAACACTATATATGCTCAGGCAGTCATAGTCCCACATCTACCTGGTGGAAACATAGTCATACCCACACATTTACAGACCCCTCCAACACAGCATCACACAAAACCATACAATGCTACCTTTAGTCACAATACCACACTCACTACAGAGCCACACACAATTACACTTCTCCCCAGGCCTGCTATTGAGCAGTACACACAATCACACACTCAAAATAATGCAAACGTTACTAAGACACACATACTGTCACCCTGGCACAAACGCATGCATTCAACCACACACACAAACACACACACACACACAGTGCACAGCCGTAAAGTCACACACACAATCACAATCCCATCACTGGACACAGACACACCTACACACACAGCCTCACATGGCTACAATCGCACAACCACGACGAGGATATACCCTCACACCCGCACCCACAGCGCGGCACAGTCACAGAAGGTCACGGTCGCACCCGAAAGCCCACGCCTCGCGCCTGCGTCCCCCGCCCGACCAACTCACACATGCCCGACACTCCGGACCAGCCAGCTCAGTCCCTTCTGACGCCCCGGGACGCACACGCGGAGCCGACTCGGGCCCCCGCGACCTAGGCCGCTCGCCCGGTACTTACCCTTCCCTGGAGGCCGAGGGTCCCGCAGGCAAAAGAAGGGGCTGCCCTGTTCTTGCGCGGGCCCCTGGGAAATGTAGTCCGGACCAGGACCGCGCGGAGCGCATGGCCCCTTGTCCCCCGCCTTCCAGCCGGCGCGTGGCTGGGGCCCAGCGGGCACCCCTGCCGCCCCCTCCCAACTGTCGTCCCGAGTTCCCACGATCCCGACGCAGGCTCGGAGTGAAGTGCCCACGCGACTGGCCCCACACCCTGAAGACAAGCTTCCTGCACGGTACTGGCCAACCCCGGGAAGCCTGATGTCCCGAGAAACGCATAGGTCTCAGGTTCGCGCCAGAAGTGGATGAGAGCCGCGAGAATTTTTGGGAAATGTAGTCAAGAGCCTGAAAGGTGAGACGCCGCCGGGACAACAGGAAGAGGGTTGTGTGAAGTCACTTTCTGCACCGAGTCTATCCGCCGAGAAGAGCACACCCACGCTCTGGATTCTTCTATGGGTTGTATGACCCACTGTAAGGGGCTGACTGACGAAATCGCCAATGTTGCCTTTTCCCTATAAGTGGAATATTACAGTGGGAGCCACATACTGTTATATTTCACTTATACGAAATATTTAAAATAGGCACATCTACAGACGCGGAGTAAATTAGTTATGTGGGACTGGCAGGGTTAGGGGCAATTGTGAGTGTTAATAGGGTTAGGGTTCCTTTTGGGGGTGATGAAAATGTTCTTGAATTAGTTAATGCTCAATTTGCACAACTCTGAATGACTGAATTGTACGCTTTAAAAGAGCTAACTTTATGATTGGTGAATTATATTTCTGTGTTGTTTTTAAAAAAACTTATCGAAGTATAATTTAGATACAATAAAATGCACTCATTTTTCCTGAACTGTTTGATGAGTTTTAAAAAATGGATACATCCGTGTCACCATCATCATAATTAAGATAGGAAACATTTTTTTCCCCGCCTCACAATTTCCCTGTGACCTTGTTAACTCAGTACCCACCTCCCTACCCCCAGGTCAGGCATCCACTGACTTACCTTGTATCACTAGAGATTTGTCCTGTTTATCTAACGTTCCTTATAAAAGGAGTAACATAGGAGGTGCACTTTTGAGCTTCATCTATGCTGTTTTTAACATCGGAATTCATTTTAATTGCTGAGTAGTAGTCCATTTTCTGAATATATCTGAATTTGTATTTCCACTCACCTGTCTATGCATATTTGGGTTGATTCCAGATATAAATATTTGTGTACAAGTCTTTTTCTAAACACATGCTTTCATTTTTATTAATACGTAGAAGTGGAATTAGTGGGTCATATGATAAATGCATGTTTATTTTTACAAGGAACTGCCAGACTGTTTTACAAAGTGGTTGTACCATCCACATTCTCAGTAACAGTGTATGAAACTTGAAATGTTTCATATTTCTTCAACATTTACTATTGTCAGTCATTTTAATTTTATCTATTCTAGAGGTTGAGCAGTGGTATCAAATTGTGGTTTTAACTGGTATTTCCTGAAGACAATGAATTTCAACATATTCTCATAGACTTATCATTCTTTTATCTTTTGTGACATGTCTGTTAAAAAATTTTTCCTATTTTAAAATTGGTTATGTATCTTATTGAGTTGTAAACAGTTCCTTATATGTTTGGATGAAGGTCTTTTGTCAGACATACATTGCAAATATTCTCTTTCTGCTTGGATCTCACTTTCTCAGTATCTTGGTTTTTTTGGTTTTTTTTTTCTTTTTCTTTTTAATGTTCTCAGTTTCTTAATGGTGCCTTTCAAAAAGCAGTTTTTACTTTGGGTGAGACCCAATTATCATCTGTTAAATTTTATGCTTTGTGCTTTATGTGTCCTTTCTAAGAAATCTTTGCCTATCCCAGTGTTGTGAAGAATTTCTCCTATGTTTTATTTTAAGATTGTATAGTTTTAGTTTTT